>QKWP01000431.1:161197-178259 GCA_003550325.1 Gigaspora rosea
GAGAAGCTTCTCCTTTGTGAGGTCAACCGGGTGACTTCTGTTCAATCTGTGGGGCATACTGGTGCCACGAAGAGCACAAGCCAATGAAGTTCTTAAATAAAGCCTGCTGATTCTGGAAGTAGAATCGGCTATGAACTTTTATTATAAAGAACTTGCGTTTGTTACCTCAATAAAATGTCTACTTAAGAATATTCATTAATTTTTTATTTTATTTTATAGAGTGATAAAGAAAACAAACAGGGAGAGACAAAAAAAAGGAAATTCAGCCACGACAACGTCTTCTCTGTACATGTTGATAATAAGAATCATAATACAATACCTTATTATATTGACCTAATGGAAATCAAAGATCCGCAAATAAGAAACAGTGTGAAAACAAAAATTTTTCATTTGGTGAAGAAGCTGGAGGCTGAAAGATATGAAAGTGTAATGGAAATTATAAATTTAAAGGATGCTGATAAAGTATCTACGATTGAGAAAATTCTTAAAAAATCTGAAGTTGAAAAGCTCGAAATAATTAAAAATGAAGAAAAAGAAAAGCAGTCAATTATTGAAATAAAAGAAAAAGAAAAACAATCAATAATTGAAATAAAAGAAAAAGAAAAACAATCTATTATTGAAATAAAAGATTCTGACAAATTAGTTACAATAAAAAGAATAATGAAAACATCTGAAGAAGAAAAACTAAAAATTATCAAGACGCAAGAAGCTGCACAGCGAGAAGTTGAACAGCATAAACAATCTAAATTATGTATGGAGGATATGTGTAGTGTCAGAGGGGGACTGGAATTTATTCGGTCTAAGGTAAAGTTTCTATTCTCTTTCATTGTGTGCTGCTTGCTTTACCGAAAGTTCATTTATCTGACATCACGTAAGGTTAGAGTTAGCATTTTATTAGTTGTAAATATATATTTTTAGTAAATTGTCACTTGGCGTGATGTCGGCTAAGTGTTCTTTCGGTAAAAAGAATGGATTCTTTTTACTGTACTTGATATTCAATTGTTGAATTTCTTTTTATTTTTCTGTGATAGATTTTTTCAAATAGTAATTCATCAAATTTTGAAGAACCAGTAGACAAAGCACTATTAAAGCTCTCCGATGACAAGAAATTTCTCAAATTTTTAAAAAAATCGTGTGATGACAATTTTCTTCGACTTGATGATGTTATAAAATGCATGAGTGGATTGTACCATACCGCGTCGAAAGGGTTTCACGGGCATAAACAAATAACGATAAACGCACACGAACAGACCTGGAGCAGTAATGAGATTTTTTCATTGGGAGTTCTTTTTGAGTTCTTTAAAATCCCGTGGGAATATTACGATGTAGATGGCAGAAATTACCCCTATAAAATTTCACATGTAAAATGAACTTTTAAATGTTATGATATTTTTCTTCCAAGAAATTGATGTATATTTCCTATTTCATCTTTTTAGGAATTTAAATTTAGAATAATAGACAAATTCCGATACTTTAATTAATGTAACGATCATAGCATACAGAAAAATATTCTTAATTAAAAATGATTGATTATAAAGCTGTTATGCGGATTATTTTACTTTGAAATTAAAAATGAACAAGCAAAAAAAAAACAAAGTGATTGAGCGTTATCGAAATAATAAATGAAAAAAAGTGTAGTTCCCGCACTTTGCCATTTAAAAGCAATAGTGATGACGTAACCGAAGAAGTGGATGGCATTCCAGACGAAAACAAATAAAGCTACAATTTTGAAAAAAAACAACCGAATGTATTGTATATCGAATAGAGGTCAGAACCGGTTATATTCGGATCATTAGTTTTTAATTTGCAAATAACAGGATAAACTGAATAATCTACGGATGGTCTAGTAGTATCAGGTAATCTCGACTATTGATGAAGCAGAGATGAACTGTGTTATAACCGTAACTTGTTTTATATATCAATATATTGTGTCATATCAGTCATGCTAATTAAACTCGGTACGATGAGATTTTATATGTACGGATTTGTTAGATGATTCGACCACATCGAGCTTGGGCTACGTAGTGACTTAAATATATTACTCGAATTTATTATTAGGCCACACAAATTTAATTTATTGGTTCTCGTAACATGACTTTTAAAATAGACCCGGCCGACCGGCTTTTTTTTTTAAAATTTTTTTTAAAACTCACCCGGTTATTATGTAAAACATATAAATAAAAATTTTCAAAATTTGACCTGGCCGGGTTACGAGAACCAATTAATTAACTTTGCATGGCCTTATCATTATTGTTGTATATATGTATATAATAAATTCTTAAATCGTAATTAAAATATTCCGCAGAATCACGTATTGATTTGTGTCTAATCAGTCTAATCATTAATTGAGCAAAGAAAATATTGCTGTTATTTGTGTGACATATCCTTTTTGGTAAAAAAAAAAAAAAAAGGCCATGTAATAAATTAATTAAAATTTACCTGATCGAGGTTGCAATTCCCGCTTGCAATAAGTCGCCTATAAATTTAAGAGGTTGTTCCCGATATAAATTAATTTATACCTAAATAATTAAATGGTATATAGAAGTTTTTTAATAAAATTGCACAAATAATTAAATCTATCAATAATATTATTATTATCGTGCAGTTTATTATACATAACAAAATTTCTTGAAATTGTGCAATCTTTCCATTTTGCTTAATATACAATACTGAATCCAATTGGCTTATGAACAGAGAATTCAAAATAGCTGTAAATTTAATGAATCCTTAATAATAATAATATTTTTAAGTCTATTCTTCTAATATATTCCTTTTTTACATTATTGACATAAATATTTTTAGAAAGATTTTATTTTATTTCTTGAAATCTACATAATTATAACCAGGGTTTGTCAAATCACTGGTTAACAAAAATTTATTGGTCAAACCGGTCTGGTCAAATTGGTCAAATGGTCTGATCAAATTGGTCAAATGGTTTAGTCTATTAAATAAATAAATCTAATATACAATAAATATATACTATATAAATATATATATATATATATAAAATAAATCTAATATACAATAAATATATATTATATAAATATATATACATATATATACTATATATTTAAATATCCTTTGACCAATTTGACCAATACTAAACCTTTTGACCAACTGGCCAAATTGATTAAACTGGTCTGATCAAGCTTGACCGTTGACCGATTTGTGCCAATCCTGATTATAATGTATAACATGCTCATTATAGTAAACTCCTATTAATATAAAGTTGATAATAAATTACCAGAATTAACAAATAGACCAGTTTGACCAATTTGACCAAAATTTTAGTTATTATTAAAAATTTTTTTAAAAAAAATTGCTATTTAATTTTATTTTATCGTAATAAATTATTATAAAAGCTATATTGATAAATTTTTAATTAAAAATTAACTTTAATAATAACTAAAAAATTTTTTATTAAATAAATATAATTTTTTTTCTATTAATTATTTTTATATAATTATCAAAGCTCGCTACATTAATATGTTGCATTTACTAGTTTTCATAAAAAGCTTAGACAACATATACAATCAATAGGAAAGCAGATATAGTAAGGGCATTATCATTCATCACCTAATTATTTTTTATCAGAGGCCTACTCTTTTTCCTTTCTATTAATATATAAATAATCAGGTTCTTATATATAATTTCAACTTTTTTTACCTCCTTCCTCCTAAAAAATTACCTGATTTGTCACTCCCCTAATACTATGAAGTTTAAAAAAAGTAAATTGGCTTTTTTTTTGAATCTATGTTATATCATTTACAGGGTTGGCATGAATGGAATTCGGACAATGAAAATCTGTCCGATATCCATTGTCCAAATATCCAATCAAAAGCAATGGACATAGAATTGGACATATATAATATTAAATCGTTTCATACGATAATTTAACTTGTGACAATTAACCAATAGAATTGCATCTGTAATCAAAAAAAATTTTAGTCAATCGTAATAATAAAAAGAGTTTTTTATTTATTAATAAGCGCTGTGTTATAGAACTTCATAAATAAAGCTATACTTTTATTAATAAACCAACTCTTTTCAGCAAAATAATATATCATCCTTTGAAAAATTAGTATATACATATGTATAATTATATAAGGAGCAATTTTTTTTTATAATAATCATTATGTGTTACGATTAATTAAATGATAAGGGATCCATTCAATCCATTTAAGTTTTGTTCCATAGTGTCCAAGTTTTAGAAACATTTCATAATGTGATCGATTTATATGTATCAGCTAGTGGGAAATTCGATTTTTTTTTCATATGAATGTTTAAACAAATGGTAAAAAGTTTCTATTTAAACCATATACGTATAGGGTTAGTTTCCCAAGCTAAAAATAAAATAAAATAATCAATAAACATAAATACACTAAACTAATCAATTTTTTATATAGTTTTCACCTTGGTCATGAGCAAATCAGCATTGGACATATCATCGGACATTGGAAAATTGTCCAAATTGTCCTATGAACATGATCGGACATTGTCTAGTATTGTCAAGTGATAACCATAGCTGCGCTACATAAAACATTGGAATTGCATAGGACAATTCGGAAATGTCCGATGTCCGATAAAAAACCACCGGATATATAGCTTGCACAACCCTGGTCATTTAGAAATAAAATTGTAAAAGACTTCTTTAATATAGAAAAATGCATAAACTTCTGAATATAAATAAGTAGAATAGTTGTGCTAATTGTAAAATTAAATATATTTTTTAATAAATTGTTATTTTAATTATTAATAAGTACAATTTCAAGTTACTTCTCTTCAGAACTAAAAAACTCTTTTCTTTAATAACTAGTTTTTAGAAATGAGATATAGCTCTATGCTATAAAAGAGAAATTAAACAAAGTTCAACATAACATTGTAATATGGCATTTGCATATATACTTATGTGCATATTTCTATTATAAGTATAAAGATTTTCAAAAATTAATCATTCAAAGGCATGTATATAAAATTAAAAGACAATTTGCATGTTTGTTTCCTGAAAAAAAATGATAAAAAGCATTAGAAAAATTTTAAATAATTATATATCAATTTATATAAGTTTGCCTTATAAGCACTTACTATTATATAATTTTGTTCTACCAAGTTTATTTCATAATTTAATTTATAACAATCCTTCATTTCTATCTATGTTTATATTAACATAACTAAAAAAATTTTCCAATTCAAAAAGCCTTCTAAAAATAATCTTAAAGGTTCAATAAAAAGACTAACTACAAATCCTAAAGTATTTATTGATAAAATATTTAAAAAAGATAAGTAAAGCTCTATTATATTTTTAGTTTTAGAGGCTAAATAAAAAATAATAATAGGTTTGCTGTTGTGTTATACTTTAATTAAAAATAAAAATGGCTGGACAATATAAGTAAAAAACATTAAAAAAGTAATGATTCTAACAAAAATATCTATCTAATATGTGAGTTTTTCATAATAATATTAAAATAATAATAATAAAAATTTAATACTGTATATGCATACAAATTTCAATTATTATACTATTATGAATTCCATCTAGAACCAATAATTCACTATTGTTGCTAGCAATGGCATATTTTTTATTATAATGATATAAAACTAATTAGTTGCATTTTGATAGATCTATAAAAAAAGTCATGTACAGAAATAAAGATATTAATACTTTTGAACCAGAATTTCTAGAAGAAGGTGCCAATAATTTATATTAATATAGAATATAAGAAATATCAACTTCAAAAGTAGAAGTATCTGGTAAAGTCTCTATTTCATTTTCAATCTTTTGAGAAACTTAATACCACAAAGGATATCTGCAATAATTTTTTTTAAAATACATTTTTATTGAGTTTATTTTTTTTTTAGATATAGTTGCTTTTCAAAATTGTAGCTTTATTTGTTTTTGTAGCTACTGAATACTATCTACTTTAATTACATTATTATTTTGCTTTTTACTATATGTTTCTAAAAATAAGCTACTCTTTTTGACCAAAAGTTATACAAAAAAAAGTGAAAATAGTTTATTTTTAAATTATTGAATTTTTTAAAAAATCAAAAATTTTACTAATAAAAAGTAGTCCAAATGCCATCAAATTTTTACTGTAAATATATTTCAATATTCTGACCAACTTATAGTAATTTTTTTAAAAATTTTTAAAAAAATGAAAGATAAAGATTGCTGATTTTCAGAAATATATAGTAAATAGCAAAGTGCAGGTATTATATATTGATTCGTTTATTAATATTAGTATTCCGCATGATTCAGACTGGGCGGGTATTTTTAAAGATTTGTACCCGGTCTGAACACTGATTCGGATCTAAATTTAGGGTCTGAACTTGTATCACTTAGATCCGAGTCTGACCTGGAATCATAAAATTTAAAAAATTTATAGATACAAAGTTGTTAAATTACTAAGACCAAGTGCTTCGCTAAAAAAAAAAAAAAAAACTGGTTTGTTGTTTGTTGTTTTCGAATGATTTCTTGTTTGATTTTATTTATATAATTTTGCCATAATAGATTCAAAACGTTAGGGGAGTAACAAAAATCAGGTGATTTTTTAGGGGGGGAGGGGGGTAAAAAAAGTTAAAATTATATATAAGAACCTGACTATTTATACGATATATTAAGGAAGAGGGAGGGGGGTAGGCCTCTGATAAAAAATAATCAGGTGATTAATGATACTGCCCTTACAGTAATTCGGGGTCCAGTGATTAATGTAAATATTACAAATAGATGAGTATATACATATATATCACCAGTTTGATACAGAAATATGATATTTTATCTGTAAAAAAAAAAAAATTTAAATTAGAATTCTAAATTAGCCAATTAGCATTAAGTATTATTCTAAGACTGGACTGGGCGGATCTTCTTGTAGGTCCGAATTGAATCTTAAAAATCAAGGGTCCGAACTTGGTCTGTCAACAGACTGGACTGGACCCGGGCCGGATCTTTTGCATAACACTAATAATGATGCTTAATCACATTATTTGCTTTGTTTTTTTGCTTGTTTAATTTTAATTTTAATTAAAATAATCTGTATTATAAAAAAAATAAAATAATTGGCTCGAATTATAACTGCTTTATAATTATTTTTAATTAATAATATTTTTTTATAATATGATTATTATATTGATAATTATATGATTAAAGATACAGTACAAATTTTGTTTGTAATTCTAAATTTAAATTTTTAAAAAGATAAAGTAGAATATAAAAGAGGCATTATATATCAATTTCTTGAAAAATATAATATTTAAAAGTTTATTTTATATATGATATTTTATAGAGATAATTGTTACTATCTTTATTATAATATTTCTACTAAATTTGAAAGTACTCAAAAAGAACTTCCAATAAAAATTTTCACTACTAGTTTAGGACTATATATTTATCATTATTTGTTTATTCTTTAAACCATAAATTTTAGCATACAAATTTGTACGCTAAAATAATTTTGAAAAAAAATCAGTATTAAAAAAAAAATTTTATAAAAATCTTTACTATAATTGGCTGTGATGACTCCCAAAAGTTCAAGCCATATAAAGATGCTTCACTATTGTAGTATGATATAGTCAGTATAACTCAAACAAAGGGTATAAATTTACAAAATAGTTGTAAAATATGCCATAAGATCTGAACTTTTAAACTATCTTTTCTCCTTAGAGTTGATTCTAAAATCAACTCTATAAAGTTGATTGTAATAAGAAATCTTTGGCCAATTTTAATATTATTTTATAAAAGAAACCTCCATATAATGATTATAAGGTTTTTTATAATTGTTATATGACTGTAAATTTTTTGCTATTAAATTTGACTGCAAAGACTATAAGGTAGTAAACTCTATTTGGTTATTTTTGGGGCAATGTTAAGAACTTTTGCAAGATAAAAATTATATAAAATCCAATATGTTTGTGCACTTTTTTATCTTAGAAACAAGAAAGTGTAACTTAGTAAAATTTGATACAATTCTACAAAAACAAATCATATGGGCGGATTTGTGAAATACCCTAAATTTTAGATAGTACAAATGTCGATCTTATTATGACCGTCATTTTATTTGACATTTATTTTGATTGGCTAGTTATATAAATACTAATACTGAAATCGAAAAAAAAAATAAAAAATATACATAAAATTTCGGGAATGTTCGATTTCTTAATTGATCAATACAGCAATGGTCACACCACACCTTACACCAAACCAGATTAACTAGATACGAATCATACAATTTATAAATAGATCTGCTAAAAATTGGTTACGTACCTATCTTTTGACTAGCTCTAATACTGCTCTGATAAACTTATCATTTTGCACCAACATACCCTAACACAAATCTCAAGATTGACCTTTCAGTTTTTTATTTGCACTAATCACCCGACTAGACGAGCGGGTACTCTGGTAAGGATAAAAAACTAGATTAAGTTCTTTGTGTTCTAATACTAACCACCCGACTAGATGAGCGGGTGCTCTGGTATTAGTTGTAAAACTCAGTATTCTGTATTAATAAAACACTCTGGTATGGATGTAAAACTGAGAACTTAATTTAAGGGCTTTCTTTGCAAAGTTTACTTATAAGGTCGTTTTGGACGGACTTTTATGATTTCACTATAAAGAATCGGGAGCGGGTCAAAATCCCGACAAACAGAATCCCGACAGGTCATAATCCCGACAAAAAAATCCCGACAATAAAAATCCCAACAATCCCGACAACAAAAAAATCATTAAATTTATTTAAATTAGAGTTAGGGTTAGGTAAGTGCCTAGGTTAGGGTTAGGGTGAGCGCCTGAGCTAAGGTTTGATTTAGTTGATTTTATAGTAAAGTTGCTCAAGGAAAACTTTTTTTAATTGTCAGGATTTTTGATTGTCGAGATTTTTTTGTCGGGATTATGACCTGTTGGGATTTTGTTTGTCGGGATTTTGACCCAAACCCAAAGAATCATATACGGCACAATAGAGTAGGTTATATCATTGCTAGTCACTGCGCTGAGTTTATAGGATTTGTCTCGTTTAACCTGGTAGTTTTTTTGCTCACCGCTTTTCTCTTTTCAAAGCGTGGATAATGTGCACTAGAAGAAAGGAGAGTTTCTTTCCTTGAAATGATAAGGATCTTCCCAGAAAAAGAACCCTGACTATATGGATACGCCTCTTTATGGTAGTCAGGACCAGTAGGCACTGTTTGTCGAAGCCAAGTATCCAAATGTTATTTATTTGTAATTTTGGAAATAATATATTTTTTAAATAATTAGTAAAAGTTAATTTTAGCATAGTATCGTAATTGTATTAAAAATTATAATAATTTGTATTTAATAAATAATTTAATAAATATATATATATATAATATTGTAATTTATTAAAGTGAATATGTTGTGTGCATAGTATTGTTAGCAAAATTGTTTTAAGCTATATCGAAATGTTTTGACATTTAGTATGTCGAAAGACTAAATTAGTGATGAAATTCTAAAATATTGCTGAATGTTTAAATAGTACCAAAATGTCTACATAGTATTGATAACTAAATATATAGTATCGAATATCTAAATAACGTCGAAATGTCTAAATAGTCTAAATATACTTAGGTTAAATTGTTTGTATTACATCATAAGCGTTATTGAAGAAAGCAAGATACTAAATCACATGACCCAATAGTTAGGTTCAGGAAATCCTAATTATACTAAACTTGGTCGAATTAAATTGATAAATTAATGTATATTTCATATATATTTTATGTATATAAATAAAATTATAACATATGTATAAATTACGGTTTATAAATAACACAAACAGTATATGAAATTATAACTTAGTATGATAAATTATTACAACTGTGATTATTAGAATGATACTATAGCCAAAAAATGATTTCAACTCTTCCCATCGATCACTTGTACAAATTTCCGAACAAAAGAAAAACAAAAAATTTTTTAGTAAAAGACAAAGCAGCTATTAATACTGGTTTTTATAAAAGTCAACCTGCTTTTGCTAAATTTTCCAGTCTGGGGACTCCTTTATATATTCGGCACACAAGCCAGAAGCATCGGTTGTGCAAGATAATTGGCAGTGGATGCCCTTGGTACAAGAAATTCTGGTGGAAGTTCTCTTTCATCGATGAAAGTACTATAGTCTGGCTAGATGGTGAACTAAAAAATGAGTTTTTCAACACACTTTTTAAGGTTTTTGGTTACAAGAACATATCCGACCATACTCCTGCTATCATATTCTCGCTTGAAGTTTTTTTCTAGAATTTTGAACGGAAAGTGGGAAATTCAGTATACTCTCTCCAAAAGATCGGCACTGTTGTTCCTATCCTAATTGGGAAGAAGGCATGCAGGTGGATAAACAGGAATGGACGCGTAATGAAACGTGGCGCATAGAAGTAGGCAGATCTGCAGAGATTAAATTCCAGATTGTTCTTTTATTTCCTTTTGTATACATATAATACTCTGGCGAGGCGTTTCTTTGCGCAGTATTATATAATTTTTATCGAAGAAAATTCTTGAATATTCTTTTAATGGAATATTCTAGAATATTCATTTTTTTTCTATTTTCTTCCTTTTTTCTACTATATGTATGTCAGTCCATATTTTTTTTTATGCTTTTTTCATCTTGTCCTTTTTTTTATTTTGGTTTTTCGCTTAGGTTGTGTAGTATTTCCTCCTTTTATTCTTTCCTTCTCTTTTCGTTCCCTTTTTTTACCCTTT
The DNA here is from genome assembly GCA_003550325.1 of Gigaspora rosea. Taxonomy (NCBI): domain Eukaryota; kingdom Fungi; phylum Glomeromycota; class Glomeromycetes; order Diversisporales; family Gigasporaceae; genus Gigaspora; species Gigaspora rosea. Next base: position 171,894 of record QKWP01000431.1, read on the forward strand.
CTTTCAATTTGTTTTTTCTCTTTTTCTTTAGTTGTATAATGCAGATATTAGTTAGTTAACTATTCTGCCAGGATCTAGGTGGAAGAAGTTTATAAGGAAAAATGTGGTCATGACGAGCCGTGGAACTCAGCTAATGATCTAGCGATAGAGGGGTTTAAAAGAATCCCGGCAATAGTGAAGCTAATTCTACTCTGGCAGGTCACAGACAGGTGCTTTTAAGTAACCGGACAAGCTGTTTTTTAGATGTAAGGCTAGAAGAAGCCGGGGTAGTAATAGCATTTGATAATGTAACTATCCTACTATTATGAATAAAAAATGGCATGATCACCAGGCTAATATTAAAAAAAAAAAGAATGATACTGTAGCTACTTTCACAAGGCAATTTTACTTTTTATATTTGTAACAATTTATATTACCTATTCGTGATACTAATTGTGCTTATAAAACTTCTCGCACAATTATAACTTTTGAAAAAAATATTATTCAATACAGATTAGGCTTTAAAAAAATTTAGCTCATATAGCTATTGAATTAAATCAAATTGAACTCAATTAAAAAATTTATTAGCGATAACTGCAACTGGCTTGAAAAAATTTCGTCTTGTATAAGTTGTTCAATTTTTTAGCAAATGTTTGTAAAATGTAACTATACAGTACTTAGAAATCTGCAAATAAATAAAATGGTATATATTAAATTTGTTTTAAATTACATGTCGTATCTTATATGTAGTTCTAAAAATCAATACAGTTTAAAACTAATACATATAATACAGTATAGTACATTCTGTCAACAGGATACTAATGAATCTTGGAAGATTTAAATATAGAAATTATAATCTTCCTGTATAATAAAATAAATGCTTTATGATGTTAATTAACAGATTTGGCATCAAAAAATTAAGCTTTCAAATGCATTGGGCATCAGGAAATTTTGAAACCCCGATTGTAATCAATTAAAATCATCAGATTTAAATCATCATCACCACTAACGATTAAGTGCAATGGAGATTATTATCGATATTACAGTAATAGAAACCAACCATACTGTCCTAGCATCGATTATAAATAATTTAATTTAATAATTTTAATTGTTTTTAATCATTTAAATCGACTTTATATGTGTTGATTATTATCAAATCGATTGTCAGCATTACTACCAATTATAATCGCTTGAAGTTATCGATTATAATTGTACAATTAATAATCCATTTTAATACATAGTACATATTTATTAATTATTTACAACTTTTATTTTAAAACTGGCAAATAAAACTCGATTTTTCGAGTTTTTAATTTCGGGCAATCAAAATCTATTTTTAGGTACAGTATTAAAATAGATTTTCATTGTTCGAAATACTCGAAAATTGAGTTTTTTTTTTCTATATGAATTTAATCATGTAGCATAAAATGAGGCAAATTATGCGATGGATGCGAAATAAATTTAAAATTATGCGATCGATTATGCGGTTTTTATTCTTGTACGATATGCAATTAGCTCTATTCTTTGGAATTTTTCCGACATTTTCTGAAAATTTACCTCAACTATGCATAGCGGTCTAGGTACAACTTTGTTAATCTCTCGTCTAAAATGATACTAACATTAAAACTCGACATAGTGAATATACACAATTTATATGATTAGTGATACTAGAATTAAAACTTACAGTATCTACGATTTAATAGTGTTTTTAATAATTTATGGTGATTCTTTATCAACTTATACTAGATAATATTACGTTTTATTTTTATGATTGTTTTGGGCAGAGGAAAAAATATATATTTATATAAATTTCGAGGTGGATACATTCAAACTATTGTGATAATTCAACATGAGTCAACTACCAATTGTTATTTGGTGTTATACTGATATTTTAGCATGATAATTACTACGTAAACAAATAATTAAATTGTTTATTAACAATTATTGAACACGACAAATCAGCTAACGATCGTGTGTTTTCTATATTTGGATTAGATTAGTTAGTTGCACAGTAATAATTTTACACGATTTACAACCATTATGCGCTTCCTTATGGAGCTTCAGATTCGTATTCGCTATTCGAATAATATTTGTATTCGGTGAATATTCGAATAAAATTTTTAAATAATGAATAACATGAATATTCAAATAATTGTCTTATTAGAATTATTCGAGTAACATAATTATTCGAATAATTTATTCTTATTCGAATAATTCATTATATTCGAATAATAATTCCTATCCGAATAATTTATGATATTTGAATAATATTCAATATAATCATTAAAATATAATTTTTTTCTATACTAGTTTGTAACCTGTGCTTTGTATATGATATTTAATATATATATATTTTAGATAAATATGTAGTATACATTTATTTATTATTATTTAGTTTCATCAACCTTAACAACTTTTAAATAAATTCAAAATAATAACATTGGCTTATTTAGAAAAATTAAAGTTAAAACTTGTTTCAACCCGGTCATCATACATAACATTTAGATTGATTAATCGGGCAAAAAAAAACCTTGTATTAATTTATACATTTGACTTAATAACATGCAAGTTTTTTTGATAAATGTTAATTTAGAATTTTATTGGTAAAAAGCACAATGCAAAGGTTTATTGGCTATTGATCTTAAAATCTTATAGATATTAAATAGATAGATGTACTACATAATAGCAATTCTAATAATTTACTATAAAAAATTTGGTTAACTTATAGGCTATTGCGTGATTACAACTGTTAATGAATTTGAATTGTGATAACAATCTTGATTATAACTTGCTCATTGATATATTAGTCTTAACACATTTCAAAAAAAACCGCACCATGTGATATAAATTATTGGATGCATTCAAGCGCTAATAGCTTTTGATGTATAGGTGAAGAGATATATAGCATACATCAGTGCATTTGATGTATAATTGAAAGAGATATATAGCATACATCAGTGCGATTGATGTATAATTGACAGAGATATATAGCATACATTAGTGCATTTGATGTATAATTGGCATTAGCTGGTGGTTTCCCACTTGCATAAATGCAGGCCCAGAAGCTAAGCAATCATATGATCTTAACCAGTGGTTTCCATCTGCATGACGCAGGCCAGCTGTAAAGAGATATTTAAGCTGCAGGATTCTACTAATGGAGGGTGCGAACTTTGATTTGCCTCTTGAAAGGGTGCTATTTTGTATGCTATTTGTCATACGTTTCTGCTAAATTTGATTATATTAGTATTCGCGCCATAAACTCCTAAATAGTAATTCATTAAATTTATATTTATTTTCATTCTTGTATATACTGGATTCTCTTGTTGGAACCGGATCACCTATGTGATTGTCGCTTGCTAATGTATCACAATTTAGCAGCCTTTCAATCTGTTAACCTACTGCCAACTTGAATGATAACATTTTGTATGACCAATCCAATGTATTAAAGTATATACTGACTTTATTGGTTAATAAATTGGCATAAACCACGATCGCTAAGAAACACATTGCCGGCTGAAAAATTATTAAAATAGAAAAATCTAGAAATCGACAATATAATCCTAGTGGAATGACAATTTTTCTTAATATTTGCTATATGTTGCTATGTTTATAAACCTTTGTCTTTTTCGTTTGAGCTTAGTAATATGCCATTTATATGATACCTGAAAAATTTTAGCGTATAGTACATACAGTGCGTACAGTACGTACAGTACATACAGACATATAGCTCTTTTCCAGCACATCACTATTTGAGCTTCTGCTAAATAGAAGCAAGGACTGGAGCAAGAACAAGAGAGTAGACTTTATAAAACGCTTTCAAATTCATGATGACTTTTTTACTTAAAACGGTTTGTAATAGTATAGTATTAGATAATTCAACAACCAAAATCACGTTTCACAATAGTTGTTTAGTAAGAAAACTCTGATCACGAGCTTATAAAGGGAACATAGGTTTACAGGCAACTATCTGTGCACAAAATCTTGTACCATTGATTATCGGATTTGTAGATTTAAATATGGTTTTGATCAATATTGAAAGTTTAAACTAGCTAATAGATTATCTTCCAGTACCCACATGCTATAAAAATTTAATATAATATTTGGATTCTTGAAAAGTAGATAAAACTTTATAGTAAATTAGTAAAACTTATATTTACTATTTTTGTTAAAGATATTCTCAAGATATATTACTAAAAAAATAGTATTATTTTATAGGATAGAGTAGCATGGTAGACCTTTATTGTAATTGGATAATTTTTGTAGATTATTTTGTTACATAGAAACAATATTATTGGTTAATTGAAATTGTTTACAAAGATTTATTTTATATAAATAATTAATATAATAACTAAAATTTAAAATATTATAGTATGAATAAATGCATTACTATGATAATATAACTACAATTTAAGACTATTATACAAAAATCTAAGGTCTTATTAAAAGATAATTGTACAAATTTAAAAAAAAATTGAAAAAAGATAAAAGTCTAAAAAACAAATGAAAAAATATTAAAAAAGACAATAAAAATGTAATAAAAATCTTTAACTATATATTAGTTAATTATAGTAATATAGTAATACAAATAGATTTAATTTGAATTCTAAAATATAATTAAGAGCATTTTTAATTTTTGGTTTAAACATATTTTTAACTTTTAGAAATATACATTTTTTATTATTTTTTAAAAGCTTACTATTAAAAGATTGATTTATATAGTATATATTTAAAAAGATTTAATTGTAATTGTAGATTTGGTACTATTTATAAAGTTTACAAGCTTGTGTTTTATTGTTTTGTATTACTACTTTACTAGTTATTTAACTATTTGATTTTTAATATATATTTGTTTTTGGAAAAATAAATATAATAAAATAGATTAGTGAATAAAAATTTTTTAAAAAACTGTTATTTGTTAAGTTTAATAGATTGTAAGTTTTATATTTATGTTTATTTGCTAATTGAAACATTCAAATATACTTTTTATTTAATTTTTAAATTATTTTATAAGTTATTGAATTATTTTTATAGTATATAAAGCAAAGTATAAACTTTGATTTTTTTTGTTTTATATTCTTTGAATTTATATTTGTGGTTCAGAATTTAATTTTGTGACAGAAAATTATTACTTTGATAAGACTTTTTTACAATAAGATAATTTTTAAAAATAAATTAATTAAAATAAATTATTATATTTTATTTGAATATTATTTATATATTGAATATTAGTTAAATAATATAGTAATTTGATTACTATTAATATAATTTTATGAACATGTTATTTGTAAAGTTATACAATAATTTGAATAGTGATATATTTAAAATTATACTATATAGTATATAGTTAGAACTTATAAATGTATGTATAGATTAAATAAAAACTCATTAAATATATGATATTGTTTGGTTCAAATTATAAAAATTATTAATATTTTTTACTTTATAAATGTATATATTTTCTAAGTACACTATTTTAAAATTTTTTTTTATGGTTCTAATAATAGTGCATTTATGGAGTTCTAATTTATTTATTTTTTTTAGAATAATATAATTTAAATATGTTATTATTTAATGGATAGGATTTAGGGTTTTGTACTACCGGTAGTACAGTTAGAAGAATAGTTTAAAAATCTAAAAAATTATATATCAAAATAATTTTTATATACAAAAATCTGATAAATACCAAAGTATAGTTTGGCAGAATTTTTTTTGATATTATTAATAAAGTTAGTTTTAAAAAAAATATTTTTAAACTACTATTTTTTGTAAATTTTAGTGTACTACCTGTAGTACACTATTTAAAAGAATTTTAATCTTAATATTATTAAATAATTTTATAAACTATATTTGAATTATATATAAGAGATTTAAATCTTATTATAGTAAAAAAATTATTACTTGTTATATAATAAAAAATATAATTTGTATTATAAGCCTTGTACTACAATAGTAGAAAATCATTGCTATTTTTAGTAATTTATATAAGCTCTTTAATTTTTAGCTATAGTATAAAAAATTTTTTTATTAAATAAATTTTTTTATACTTTTAATAAAAGTTGTAAATAATAACAATCTAATTCTAATTATAAAAATTCTTTAATATAGAATTTGTTTATCTTAAATTATATTACTTTAAATTTTAAAAAAATTACAATTATTTTTTTTAATATAAAATCTATAATCTTTATATAGTAATTTTATAGTATTTATTAGTAAAACTTTAAAGTTAAATTATTTTTTGTATATTGGTCTAATATTAAATTTTTTTTTATAATTAAAATAAGCAAACTTAACCTTATAATTTTTATAAATTTTTTAAATAAATTTTTTATAAATAAAAATATTTTATATAATAACTAGTAAATACTATAAAAAATTAGTCTAAAC
>QKWP01000431.1:179636-212037 GCA_003550325.1 Gigaspora rosea
AAAAAAAAAAAAAAAAAAAAAAAAAAAAAAAAGTATATTATATATAATATATATATTATTTAATATTAAGTAACTTTTGGTCTACTGGTCCATTTTGGATGATTTTACTACCAAAATGATCGTCTCAATGAGATGATTCTAAAAAGCCCAAAATCATCAAAATCCAATCACAGGGTCACATGATCGTTAAGGTTTTGTATTTTATATATTTTAAAATAAAATTTTAAGATATATAAAAAATAAAACAAAACCTTAGCGATCTGTGATCCTGTGATTGGATTTCGATGATTTTGGGCTTGTTGGAATCGTCTTATTGAGACGATCTTTTTGGTAATAAAATCGTCCAAAAACGGACCAGTAGATCGAAGGTTATTTAATATTAAAAATTATATATATTATATATATTTTATTTAATAATATTAAGTAACTTTTGGTCTACTGGTCCGTTTTGGATGATTTTACTACCAAAATGATCGTCTCAATGAGACGATTCTAACAAGCCCAAAATTATCAAAATCCAATCACAGGATCACAAGATCGTTAAGGTTTTGTATTATTTTATATATGTTTTAAAATAAAATTTTAAGATATATGGGGTTTTTGCTAGGAAAATCACCGTTTGGAAAAATTATCTGATTTTGGATAAACAAAGATTATAGGTTTGTTACACAAATTCAAAATTGTTCTAAATTTAGATTTACCTTATTGTTATACAAAACTAAAATCCTGTCACACAAAATTTTTGCTAGTAAAATCGCCCTTCGAGACATAGTTGTACACATTTATATTGGTAGTATAACGTGATCTGCGTAATTAGTATAAAAAGCAATAATTCTTTAAAAATTTTTTTCATATTCTCATTATAAAAAACCCCGGATACATGCATGATATGCTAAGCACAGTAAGTAGATATACCTACAATAGCTATAAAATAACTACAAAACAAAGCCTGGCAAATTATTTGTTGAATCCAAAAACTCAAGTGCTCTGGTGTTCGTATATTAAACATAGAATATTTTATGAAACTCTGAGCCATAAAAGATTGAAATTTTAAAAAGAGCTCAAACACAGTGGGTAATATTTTGATCCGTTAATGTACGTATTCATTCTAATATGTTTGGTGTAATTATGCTAACCTGGAAATATATCGTCTTCTCTCACAAGCTTTTAGATTAAAATTGTGCAGCACAAATAAAAATGCAAGGCTAATTAATAAGAGTTATGAACAAGAATAGATAGTGAAAATAAATTTTATATAAAATTACTATATTTCTTAAGAATTTATACCAAACTACTATGAAAAAAATTTTGAGTTCGTTATATCCAAAGTTCGTTAAATGAGGTTTGTCATATCCAGTGTCGGCCGTATTAAAAACTCTTACTGGGAATAGAAAAGACTGAATGCTGCCTCAAGAGGGTAAGTCGAGTTATTTAAAAGCAGAACCGAAATGTTAATTGTAGAAATAAATCGAGTCTTAATCATTCTGCTTTGATTAAAAAAAGAAAAACAGAAACCTTGAAGTTTTATGGTTAAATTTTACAAAGGTCCTGACAAACCTTGTTTAAAAAAGCTGCAATACAATCATAAATAACTGCGGAGAAAATGAATCTTGGAAATAATCATAAGTGATGAAAAAATAAACTTAGCTAACGGAACGAAGTAAGTACTTATACAGTCGACACTGGATGCTGTATAACGAACCTCTATATAATGAATTCTAGATATAACGAACTCAAAATTTTAAAACTTCATAATTAAAGTTCTGTATAAAAAGTATTATGGATTCTTAAGAAAATATAGTAATTTCCTATAATGAACTTTTTTTCTTCCAGAACCATCAGTTCCTTGTAGAGGAGTTGATAGTAATTTTTTCATAACGAACTTTTAAGAAATCTGTGCTACTATATTTTTATTTATAGAAATGGAATTTATTCGATTTCTGATTAATTAGAGTTTTATCTTATTATTGAGGCACCATACAGCACTGGCTATAGTACCCCGGGTATTATTATAGAAACCATCAAATTTCTAGAATACATGTAATACCCACCCGGGTACTAATTATGGGAGAGGGTACTATAAGTTGTTCTTTACATGATTTTAATATAAATTTAATATGGATTAAATACCTAGAATAATATCCGGGTCTTTTTCGATTTTCTGAATTGTGACCCGATGAATTGTACCCAGGTTTTTTTTGTGGAGGGCATTATAGCCAGGAGGTACTGTAGTCATCGCCTTATGGTACTCCTAAATCCTAACCTTAATTTTCAAAAAAACAAGGCTCATCAGTCCGAATATAGACTAATAATTAGGCTAACCACAGGTTTGGTTTTAAAGCCATAATTAATTGTTATCCAATCCCACGGAGAGACAATGATTTTCTGCAAAAGTCATTATCTCTGATTTTATATTTAGTTAGACAAGAAAAAATATCTGTATCTTCGCTAATTTAGTACAATTGTTTAGCTATAATTAGTAGAGCTTGTATGTATGTATAATATAGTATACATATAATACAAACTTGTTTCTTAATAATAAGCGATTGTTATGTATGTTAGTTTTAGAAGTTAATGATTTGCCTCTTAACAGCTTTCAATGAACTTTATATGTATTCAAGTCAAAATAATGATAAAGATAAAAGGCACATGTATTTGCATTGCTTTTTTATTTAGTTATAATACATTTTAAAATTATAATGTATACTTTCGGAAAGTGTATATGGGATTTTAATTTTTGAACAGATGTAAAATACATGCAAAAGGCGTGCATTTAATTATAAATTTTGATAACTAAACATAATGTATATTTAAAAGAGCGGCATTTAGTATGTTTAAATTATACAAAATTTTTTTGTTTTATAGCATTTAGCTTTATATAATCAGTATTTTTGTCTTTACCTGAAGATTTAAGCATGGATTACTTAGATTCAAATTCTTTAAAACCAGTGTACAATTTAATTGAACTGGGATTAGAAGAATATGAAGACAATGAATTAGTTCTTGACATAGTTCATGATCTAATGCAATTTTTTGAACAATCGAACTGTGTATGTCGTCTTACATCTAGAAAAAAAGATTTAAGAACTTGTTATGAAAAAGTTGGATTTAAAAACTTTTTTTAAAAGACATTTTCAAATTAGAGCATTAGAAAAACCAGAACTTGAACTATTCTTAAAAGCACAATTAATGGCCTTTGAAATTAATAATAAAAATGAAGAGCTTCGTAGACAAAATTATAGATACAGCTATAATGCATCTTTATTACTTTGTAAACCAGCATTTTTAAAACTTTATGGAATAAGTGATTATTTTCTTTTAGTAATTCAAAAACATTTGCAAAAAAAAGGATTAACTGAAAGAACTCATGGAAATACTGGACGTGTACCTAAGTTAAAAAGTAAAGTATTTCTTGATTCTAGTATTACATTTCCAGTTAAACATTTTTTAGAACAGTATGGAAATATTAATGGACTTTCTTCTCTTATGAGATATAAAAATGAGTCAGAACCATTTATTTATTTACCTACTGGAAATACATATACTTCAGTTTATAATGAATTTAAAAAACATTTTTATAACGAAAATGGTGAAAATACACAAATTATTTCTTATTTTACATTTAGAAGACTTTGGCATGAAATGATTCCTCATCTTAAATTTCAATCACCTGCAAGTGATCTTTGTGAAGTTTGTGAAACTTTTAAGACCAAATTAGTAGTAGCTAAATCGGATATAGAAGAATATAATCAAATTAAAACTCAATATGATCAACATTGCATTGCAGCGGATCGAGAAAGACAACACTATAATGATAATATAAATAAGAGCACAAAAGATTTATCAATTGCACATGTTTGTTATGATTGGGCACAATGTGTATCAGTTCTATATTCGCCACAACAAGTAGGAACAATTTACTTTAAAAATCCATTTTCTGTACATTTATTTGGGGTATATAAAACAGAAGGTGGTCAAAATTTTCAATTAAACTTTGTAATAGGAGAGAATAAATTTCCAGAAGGTACTTCTAAAGGAGCAAATACTACGCTTAATATGGTTTATTATTTTCTTCACAAATTTGCCCATGAAGGAAAAAAAAAATTGATGATCCCTGGTCATACAAAATTTATTTGTGACTCTTTTTTTGGTCAAATTAAAAAGGTGTATAGAAATCATAAAAGTAATGTAATAAGTGATATTGAGAAAACTATTAATAATTCTTCAAAAGGAAACAAAGCAATTTTATGTAATAATGGATTAGGTTGGGCTTGGCATGATTTTTCTTTATTATTTAATAATCATTTTAAAAACTTTCCAAATTTAAAACAATACTATCATTTTAGATTTAGTAGTTTACCAACAGATATTGGAAAAGTTTATGCATCAACAAAATCGAGTGGGCCTGAAATTTCATTTCAAATATTATGCGAGAATAATTTTGATATTAATACTACTTTAAAAACTATTCCTATTAAATTACTAACAAAGGAAAGAAAAAATTATTTATATACAAAAATTAGACAACATGTAGATGATCCATATAAAGATGTATATTGTGCAAATCCAGAAAAAACTGAAGATGAAAATAAATAATATTTATTGGGTAATTTATATATAAGGCCGAAAAATAAAACAAAAAAAATTTACAATTAAAGGACTAAAATAATTATACATTATGTTCTTTGAGCATTAATACTGTACATATCTGTACTACTTTATATATTTCATACTATATCCTTCGCTTAAAAAACTTCTTTTAACCAATATACAGTTCGACTGGATTAAATTCAATATTTAGCATTCATTCGGTTCTAAAATAAGCTTATTCTGTACAGAATCATAATTAATAAAGCTAAATTAATTTGGGAGTCAACAAAAATTATTATAATTTTCGCATATAAGACATCGAGAAAAAAAATACAATACCGATAAAAGAGTAATATGTTTAATTATTAGAAGAAAATTAATTATAGATGTTGCAATCTAATTAATTACGATAAATTTGGGCACCTGATTGTAAAATTTGGCCCTTAAAAAATATAATATTTTTCGCTTTGGGCCATTATTTTCATTTTTCAAACCTTTATACATAAATTCCTCATATTTATTTTATCAAATAAATTAATAAATAATAATAAAATGGTGGTAAAGATCACGATAGTAGTTAAAGACATACGGTAATTGAAAGGCCTAATACAGTAATACAATGAAGCAAAGAACCCAAAACAGTAGACTTAGAGTGTTTATTGGTAAAAAAAGAATAGGCTAATGAATCAATTGTATTGATTATTCCAATGAATAAAAAGCGTGATGAAATTTTAATATGTTAGAAAGAAAAATTTTATTAGCAGAAGTTTGTACAACTGATCAAGGGTATTTTATCATTCCGATTAACAATAGATAGAGGCCCAACCGTCCTTTATTTATCATAAAGTTGCGCTTATTGGTCAAAAATTTTCATTGATTGATTAGAAAAAAATAATTGTTCAAGCACTTCACTCTTTTTTTTTACCAATGTCGTTCAACATAATTATCAATGTCGACGAATTATACCGCTAAAAATCGTCAGCGCAAATAAAAAAGCATGTTTTTGAGTTTTGTCGGTTTGTAGTAAATTATTAAAAAAAAGAACAGAAATTTGAAGTGTCGTAAATTGCTTAATCCTTTATTTTCGATTTGTAAAAAACAATAATTGCTAAATACATGTAGTAATAACCATAAAAATGTTTATTTAAGCATCAATTGCAACTAATATTTTAATTAATAGTAATACCTGAGCACCAACACGATCATAAATTAATCACATTGAGAAAGATACGATAAGCATGTTTCAATTAAATTGTCATTTATGCTATCAGTCTTCAACATCCATATTATCGGTTCTCAAAATGATCTAATTAATAACGCCATAGTGTTTGAGCACTATCTCAATCACTAGCTAATTATATCGAGCGTGCTGCTTGAGAACACCCCTTAGTGATCAAAAACTAAAGCGGTAACAGAAAACCAGAAACAGAGATCGAGAAATCCGAAGCAGAGATCGAAGCAAAGATCAAGAACTCCAAAGCAGCAATAAAAAACTGAAACGGAGATAAAAACCTGAAGCAGAGATCAAGAAATCCAAAGCAGTAAAAAAAGCTAGAGCGAGATAAAAACCTAAAACAAAAATAATAAACTAATAACGAACCTGAGACAGTGAATTAATTCACAAAGAGCCTAAGGCAAAGATCAATGAACCTGGAACAAAGATCAAAAACCTGAGACAAAGATCAAAACTCTAGGGCAGTGATAGAGAACTCGAAGCAAAGATCAAGGAACTCAAAGTAGTAACAAAAAAAAAAAATCTAAAGATCAGGCACCAAAGCGGCAACAAAGAATCTGACGAAAAGATCAGCTAAAGCGAAAAATTGACCAGAAGCCTAAGATAGCGACAGAAACCCGAGGTAATAACAAAGCCAAAAGTGGAGATCACAGAATTCAAAGAGCCTAAAACAATTATTGTATTTGTGATAGCAACTACCAAGTCGGAAATAATATCACTTATATAAAAAAAAAAAAAAAAAGTCAGAGATAATAGATTGACCAATAAAAATGACTTCGACGATTGATATCCCGTGACAACAGATCATCTGATTCTATTTTTAGATCTTGTATTCTATTTTTAGATCTTATATTTAAAAAATCTGGACCCAAAAAAATTCTCCTTTGTATTAAGACAATCTAGCCTAAAAATTATATCAAGTGTTGTCCTTATACTATAGATTAATATACGATCAAAATCTTATTTTTGTTAAAAGGTCCCCGAAACCCGATTTTCCTAGTAAAGGTCCCATATATATAAAATAAAACAAAACCTTAGCGATTTCGTGACTCTATGATTGGATTTTGATGATTTTGGGCTTGTTAGAATCGTCTCATTGAGACGATCATTTTGGTATTAAAATCATCCAAAACAGACCAGTAGATCATTAGTTACTTAATATTAAATAAAATAAATTTTACTATAAAATGATCGTCTTAATGAGATGATTCTAATAAGCCCAAAATCATCGAAATCTAATTACAGGGTCACAAAATCGCCAAGGTTTTGTTTTATTTTATATATTTAATATATATATAAAACAATACAAAATCTTAGCAATTTTGTGACTTTGTAATTGGATTCTAATGATTTTTGGCTTGTTGGAATCGTCTTATTGAGACGATCATTTTGGTAGTAAAATCGTCCAAAACGGACCAGTAGATCACAAGTTATTTAATATTATCTATATTAGTATAATATATTATAAAAAATTAGTCGTTATATTAACCAATCAGAATTGAGATAGGGTGATCACACCATACATGTATGGTGGTGGCTACTAAGTAAAAAATATTACGTGATTTATGGCACGCCCCTTAATGTTTAGAATAATTATTTTTTGATAGTTGGTTGTATTAATTAGTTTATATTTATGTTATTATAATTTTTATATATAAAATAGTTTTGTATTTGAAGAAATTTTTTTAGTACTCTAATATTTTATAAAAAGTCTTTGTATAATTTGCAATTTATTGGATATATAATTTGGTATTTACTGGATTATAATTCTGAACACTTTAATTATTTTTAATTAATAATTTATGTGATTTGTATTTTTATTAAGAACTGTTTATAGATTGTTTTATAACTAAGTAAGATAATTATATAAAATATATAAATTAGAGATATAATTTGTAATATTTTAATAATAGTTTTAAATTGTTTTTGTATAGTATAATATAATAATAATGGTAATGTAATAATATTTTATTATTAGTTTAGATTTGAAAATTAATGTTTTGTTTTAGAATATTTATAATATTTAAATGATTCAAAAGTAGTTTTAGAAATGATAAAATTTTTTATTTATTTATTTAAGTTGTTATGTGATAACTTTACTGGATAAATGAAAATAAGAAGTTGTTATTTTAATTTTTATATAATAAAAATTATAAAAAAATATGAGGTCTTGTTCTAGAAATTTCTTCTAGTCTCTGATATTCTTGAATAACATTTTGGTCTACCATAAATGCTGATTTGTCAAGATGGGATATTTCAATATTGCTCCAATTAGGACATCTACTAAGTAGAGCTGCAAATATTTAGAAGGTCCAAGGTAGTATGTCACTCTTTACGTCATATAAAATTTATATATAATCATATTAAACATCACGTTATATACGTCATGTCAAATGTCATAGTAAATGTTCATTGATATTCTAATGTCTGCAGCTCTACTACTAAGGGCTACGTATGCTTGACCAGGAGAAAAACTATTTTCATCTAATACAAGAAATACTCTTGATAGTATTAGGCCTTGGGTTTTATGAACAGTAAGAGCAAAACAGTTTTGTAAAGGAAATTGGGTATGGTGACAATTATTTTCATTAATTTCAAAATAATGAGTAGTTTTATAAATTTCTATATCAACTATAGAACCTCTAATAGAAAATGCAATTCGTACAAATTGATCTGTAAGATTTACATCAGAGACTATGCCTATAGTACCATTACATATTCCTTGTGAAATTAAAGAATTATTAAGATACATAACATGTGCACTTGGCTGTAATCGAATACATGATGGTAAATTTGTTTTTGATTTAAACATTTGGTCAGAAATTAAGGGGTCCCATTCTGAAGAGTTTATAAAATCAATAGCTCGTGATATTAAAAATTTATTGTCAACAATAGGTAATAGATTACAGATCATTCTATTAATTCGTTGTGCATTTTCTCTAAATTCAACAATATGAGTTGTATTAAGCATTATATCAACTACAGGTTTAATAAAAAATTGTGAATGACATTTTTGTAACATTTGCCAGGTGTTTTCAGAGATATTACCATTTCATACTTCTTCTAGAAGAGAAAAAAATTGAGGATCACTACTTTGACATTGAGAAGTTTTTAAAAATAATGGGTAAAATAATGGCCAAACAGTTGCACAAAAAACAGGTTGTCCAGTAATAGGAGGCAATTGTGCAAGATCACCAACAACTATAATATTTATACCACCAAAAGCAGTAGCATTTTCATGAAGATTTGCAAACATATTAGAAAGAAAATCTAATAATTCAGCAGAAACCATAGAAATTTTATCAATAATAATAGTATCAACTTTTTGTAGCTGAGTTTTTAGTTCTTTGTCTGTTAAAGCACGTGTTTGAAAACCTCCTTAAGTAGATACTATTCGTAGTTCTGAATAAATAGTTTTGCCTTCTATATTTTGTGTTGCTATCCCAGTTGGAGCTAGTAATAAGTATATTGAATTTTTCTATTAAGCATATTTAAAATCATATTAATTATATAAGATTTTCCTGTTCCGGCTGAACCAGTTATAAAAAAATATGGCTATTTAGTACCATTGTTTGGACCCATATATATAGAAATAGTTGATAGTGCATGGTATTGATCCTCAGGTAATTCAAGCATAGCTACTGATGAAAATATTTGAGGAAGAATTTTTAGATTATCCATTTGAATTCGTATAATATGCTGAAGATTGTTTGGAAGTTGTTCATGTAAAGATAATAATAATCTGTCTAACATTTGAATAAATTGGTTGTTTAGACGTGTTATTCGAGAATAATGTGTTATTGTTGATTGGGTTTGTAAATTTGATAAAAAGTCTGGAAAAAATGATAAAAATTTGTCTCGATATGTTTCATTTGAAGTAATTTTATAATCAGATTCATTTCTTGCAGGGATATTTAATAATAATTGTTGGTAAAAATATAGTTCTCCATCTTCAATAGTAAGGAATCGGTATCTAGTTAATATTTCTTTTGTTCTTTTTACAATATAGTTAGATAAATTGTCATGATAAATATGACGTTGTGTTGGTGCTAGTGGAGAGGGAGTAATTGAATATCTTTCAAAGTATTGAGGATAAGTAAGATTTTCAAAATTAGGATTATAGGGACGAAACATATATTTCATAATGGTATCATCATAATATGGATTTTCATCATCTTCTTCAATTATAAAAACAGGAAGTACTGCATGTGATCTTGTAAGAGGAGGTTTAGTAGTAAGAAATTTTACTGTAGTGGAGGAGTTACAAATTTGATGACCCAAAAGTAAAAACATAAGTTCCATTGAGCTAAGTCTTCATGCAATTATATGTTCTCTAAATAAATCATTTTCATATATATTAAATATATGTGATAGTTCTGTTTTTGTAATATATTTTGTTATATAACGTGCAAATCCTCTATTAGTTATATATTGTGCATTCATATGGACATTCCAGAGTAAAAGAGTTGAAGCATGATAAGGAACAACCCAGGAGTCAGCTTGGGTTAAACATTTATAAGTATAATGAGAATTGTCTTCTTCATAATATGTTGTTTCACTAAAAGATCGTGGAAAACCTTTTTTGCATGTTTGTGTTAAAATTGCTGGTCCTTGACATCTTGCATTACAAGTATGTATTTGGTTTGCTACAACAGCAGCATAGAGTTCAGGTTCATGTTCAGGATCTGGCATAGTTGATCTTATTACATTATTTGTAATCATGTTTTCTATAGTATTAGTTGTCCAATAACAACTATGTGTATGAGCAGCACCTCTATTTTGAAATTCAATTCTATCAAAAAAGTTAGTAATTTCACCAAACATTGTAAAAGCTGGTTTTTTATAAAGTTTTTTTTTTAAAGATTGAAACCTATGTACAAAATAATTTGTACAATGGAATGGTCTATTAGTAGGTAAAGTATCACTATAATCACTATTATGAAGTATATTACGAAGATGAGTCCATCGGTTTTCTGCCATGCTTAGAGTTATAAATAAAGTAGGCAATCCAAATTTTTGCAACATAGCATTTAAATGAAGTTGTTTTTGGTGAAAGTAGGTATCGCCTGTATGTACAAAAGAAGGAACAGGAATTGTTATATTTTCATTAACAATATTGCGTAAAGTATAAGCACTAGAGTTAAATAGATCTCTTTCTGTTGGAAGCTGCTCAGTATTAGCTGAATTTGAATGATTTTGTCGTATCAAACGTTGAGTATTTTGGTGATGTCTTAGTTTTTCTAATTGAAGATAGGACCATGAAGGCCAATAATGATGAAGTCTCCATCTTGAGTCAATATTCATTAGTCGTTGTTTAATATACTTTCCATATGTTTCAGAACGTATTTCATTAGAATGGGTCTGGTTTAATATATCATGAAAGTGACCTTTTCCATCTGTAAATAAATCAGGAAACAATAAAGGTTCTAAGTTGAATTATATGTAGAAATTGGTAAACGTGAATTATCATTTTCTTGAATAAAACCTGCCATTAATCTAGTATAATGAAAATCTTCATTGTGAACTTCATCTGGAAAATTGTAATTTAGTATTATTATATCACGAGAATTAATAGCAAGTGCATTAGAATCAGTAGGAATATGAGTAGCTCTTGGAAAAGGATTATTAAATTCATGAATTCTTTCATTTGATGCTAAGTTATTTGCTAATGAACGAAGATAAGAGTTATTTTGAGCTAACTAGTTAGCAGCACGATGTAAAGTTTCATCATTATAAATAGAATTATTGACTGAATTGTTAGTATTATTGTCATTTGTTTCTAAAAAAGCACTAATAATTCCAGAGTATAATGCATGTGCTCTAATATTATATGAGTAATTCATAGTACTAATTAAACTTCTGTATTCAGAATAAGGGTTACTATTTGGAGTTCTTCCTAAAGAGCAATGTAAATAAATAGGGGAAAGATATTTTCTTCTGTGCAAAGGAACAGAGGTAATTTCTTCTGACATGGGTGATAAGTGAGAAAATGGAAACCTTGATGAAGGTTTTTTACAAGAAGTGCAAGTAGGAACTCTTAATTCAGGAAAACGATCAGTATTAGAATTGAAAGATAAAGAAATACCAGGTATATTAGTTTGCAATGGATAAGTAGTTTATGAATTATAAAAGATCTATGAAGCTTTTTCAGGATATAAGAGTTTTCCACAATATACACAAGCAATTCGAGGCCATTGGGCTAGGATGTTATTTTGAAATTTATCATATAAAGTTAGTAAGTTTGATGAAGTCTCCAATATGTACTATTTTGGTTTTGAAGATCAAAATTATGTGAAGCAGGAAGAGAGCTATCATTGGAATGAACAGACCAGTCTTGTAAAGTTTCATATTCATCGTCAAATATATAAACATTACGTAGTTGATGTGCTATAATTAAAAGTTGGTGTTACTTTGTATAAAGAGTTATTATGATGTGCAAAATGTTTTATGTGCTGTTAATTTCTTGGTTTTATTTTGTTAATGATATTTGTAATTAGTATCTATTAAAAGGTAAATGGTTAATAAGAACTATTGAAAAACAATATTTTATAAAAAGTAATTGATTATTTGGAAATTTGAAAAAAATTTATTGAAGATAGTGTGTTTAATAGACAATTCTCCAGTCAACTGGTTCAAAAATTTTTTTTTTATATATAAATTTTACTATAAGTGCGAATGCACAGCGTCTCTATCTAAAACTTTTTTTTATACTAAGTAAATCACCTTTCTGGCTTAAGAGACTTTTGTAAAGCTCATTAAAACGCATCTAATGGTGGTTAGAGCGCCAAAATCGGCTTGGTGAATACCAAGATATCTTTAAAAAACCTTTATTTTACTATATAAATTTAATTAAAAAAAATAATATTGTTTGCAAAAAAATTTAAATAGTAAACGAAAGGTTTTTTAAAGATATCTTGGTATTCACCAAGCCGATTTTGGCGCTCTAACCACTATTAGATGCGTTTTAATGAGCTTTACAAAAGTCTCTTAAGCCAGAAAGGTGATTGACTTAGTATAAAAAAAGTTTTAGATAGAGACGCTGTGCATTCGCACTTATTGTAAAATTTATATATATAAAAAAAAATTTTTGAACCAGTTGACTGGAGAATCGTCTATTAAATATATTTAGAAAATAGTACAAAATTTAGGTAATAAATTTCATTCTGTATTTATAATTAAAATATCAATAAAATAATGTGACTAATTAGTTCTTTGTAAATCTTAAGAATTGCATAGCAGTAAATTTGTGGATAATGTAAATATTTTTCTTTACGTAATTGTTTCTTTGTAATATAGTATTACAGACATATAATTAATTATGTCATGATGTTAATATGACTTTGTTTATACAAACACAGATACAAACAAATTATATTTGAAAATGAATAAAGAAATAGGATAGTATGTAATATTATGTTAAATTGAAATATCAATGTTCAATCAATTTAATAATTAAAGTAAAAATAGAATTTTGAAACTTTGAAATATGACAAGACTTGCGTTAAGGGGCAGAACATCAGCTCAAGAATATGGTCCAATGAATTGTCAAAGTTTGTATAAAAGAGCGCAAATATTCATAACGGTATGGATTAACTCAAATAAAAAACAAAAAATTTATAAAGTATCGAAGTATGTAATTGAAAAATTGTTATGTATAGTCATACGTATATTGTAATAGAAGTCATTGTTTGCAAGTTATTAAGTACATGCATAACTTTTGTTGATTATTTTTAGGGATGTAATACTGCTTAAATTAGTTAGTTCATGGTACGAAAACCTGAACTAATACATGAATATTAATACTGTTTGCCCGAAACATGTTAAATTCATATCGATATTTGAATAATACATATTTATCGATATTACGTATTTGTAATCACTATTACATATCGTAAGTGCTTCTGGTTCAAATTCATTTCGAGATAACAATGAGTTCAGCGTGGAGGCACATATCTGCTAATCTGTGTAATACCCTAAAATTGATTTAATAGTAGATGATATATAATTTAAGACAAACCATAACACAAAGACTGATAAAAAAACTGTAAAAATTAATAAGCATATAGTTTATACTTAAAAGAACCTATATACAAAATAATCAGAAATAATCAGTTCACTTACTTATGGCAAATCTTTAAGTAGTGGTCTTTAAACTGTATTTATTCTGAAAGGTAAAAGTTCAATTAACGACCTGAATAGCTAGTACTGGTAATTTTGGCTATTGTTATTCAAGTTTATAATATAACACTTACTATCACAATATATCTCTCATTTAGATTTATTTGCATTATTCTAGCCAGCAATTTAGCTATTGTATCCTATTCAAGTCGTAACATTTACAGTAAGCACTATAGAGATCGTATACAAGTACTACTATTAATTAAAGTAAGTAATTTTGCTAAAGGTTCATATTGCGAAATGTGGATATTGAATTTTAGTCAATCAACGCAACTCTATGATAAAAAAAAGATAGTCTCTGACAAATTTTTTTTTTATCACTACTATTTTTTTTATTTTTTTACAAAGGAGAAGTAACTTTGGTTCAGCACATCCTGGGTTTTTGTGTCCTATATCTCAGAAGATGTACCATGCTACGATGCCAATTGTTTTTCGGTCATTTTTTTAACCGGTATTGGATATTCTAACATTGTTTTTAATATGTGGTACCCTAACTTTATCATACATCACTTTGGTTAGATCGACTCCGTATCCTGCTATATGACACATCTGGTTATAACGACACGTTTAACTTTAACGACACATATACACATCTAGCTATAATGACACATATACACATCTAGCTATAACGACACGTCTGCCTATGACGATACGTCTGACTATAACGACACATCTGGTTATAAAACTCACAAAAAAAAAATTGAAAATGAAACAAAATTAAATAAAATATAAAACATCAAAGTTAAAAATGACTACCCGAAATTCTGTTGTAGTAAATCAATATTTTTTTTTATTAATTTGTATTAATAAATTCTAACTGTAGATTATAATAAAAATTTATAATCTTTGATACAATTGATTTTAATTCTAACCTAAACTCAAATACGTATCATAAGATTTCTATAATATATTATTATTTATTACCAGAGACCTCTCTATATCTATATGCAGGTATATACGTATATAATTCTTACGATCCTATATCTTAAAAGGTATTAAAAAAAGTAAAATAAAAGTTAGTTACAGTATCAGTTACTTTTTGTTTATTAAAGTTTCTATACAATACAGTGGCCTACCATATTATTATGGACACTTTTTAAAAATTTATATTGAGTTAAATAAGCAAAATATAAAGCTAAGAATTGTATAAAATATTATTTAAATCTTAAATTTTCAAATAAAAAAAAGTTTGTAAAATTCTATGCAGTAGTTTTTAAGTTAATTAAGGTTATACAACTTTGTGTAATGTTACACTTGTACGAAATAGGTAATTTTTAAAAAACCAGTCATCATAATTACTCTATATTAAAAAAAATTTTTTATTAAGTAAACTAAATATAATTATTATACAAAATTTGTTCAGTATAATAAATTACATATAATTTTAAATTTTTAAAAACTTTTAAAAAATTTTAAGCTAAATATTATTATTAAATATAAAGTTAATTTTTAAATTTAAAATTAACAAATTTCTAAAATGCAAAAATTTTAATTATGTTTAGTAATTTTATGAATATTTTTTTAAAAAATTTAAAATTTTTAGAATATGTACAGTTTATTATGCTGAACAAATTTTACTTAGCAATTAAGTTTAGTTAACTTAATAAAAAATTAAGTTTTATATATACTAAAAATTAAAATTTATATTTATATTAAAACTATAGTAAAAACTAGTAAATCGTACAAATGAAAAAATCTAAAAATTTTTTAAACTTAATTATTTTAAAAAGTACTGCATAGAATTTTACAAACTTTTTTTTATTTAAAAGCTTTAGATTTAAATAATATTTTGTACAATTTTTAGATTTATATCTTGTTTATTTAGCTCATTATAAATTTTCAAAAAGTGTCCATAATAATATGGTAGGCCACTGTACATATAATAACAACTAAATAAACTTATACACTCAATACATTTACCTTTACCGAATCGTTGCTTTTCAGTTTTGTCATTTTTCGTTAACTGTGTAGAATTTAGCCAGCCTTGTGATTTTATATTTTTAATAATATATATTTTTTCAGTGTAACTTTATAGTGAGTAGCAAAACAACGAAGTGGGATTAACTAGGATTATTTGAATATGTTATATACGAAAACTTCAAGTTTGCTTATTTAAGCTAAATGTTCTAAAAAAAGTATGTATAAAAAAATTATTTTTAAATCTAATGATTCTGATTGGTTTATTATAATTTGAGAGATCTACAAAAAAAGGCCCAATTCCACAAATTAGCCGATATGAAGTTCAGTTGTTGAACTTTACACAATTTTTTTTTTATTTTAATTAAAATATATCGATAAACTTCCAATTAACCATTTAATTAAAAATGGTATTTAATTAACGATTTTACTAGGTACTAAAAAAACGTCATATGGTACACAAAATTATAGAGTTCAGATAAGCAGAATTTCAACTTTACTTTATTTATGCTAATTATTTAATATTACATAGAAATCGGTTAATCGATCCCCAAGTTATAGAAAAATTAAAAAAGAAACTACTTAAAATATACGAAAGTAAAGGTAATTATTAAAAAATCGAAGGTTATTTCATTATAATGTAAAAGAAGGATATATATATATGTATTTCCATATTTTTTTTATTTTTTTTTTGTTTTTTGTTTTTTTATTTTTTGTTTTATTTTTATCTTATTTTTTTTTTATTTATTTTATTGTGCTTAAAAAAAAGGGATCAGACCGGAAGAATAGATCAATTAAAATCACGATCCGGTTGATTATTTTGATCTTGTGTTTCTCGACTTGACGGTGTTTGCTCAGCTGATAATGGGTTTGAAGAAGGGAGGGTAAAATAGTTGGGCCCATTTGGGCTAATGTAGTACGGTCTTTTCGCGGGTTCTTGGCGTGGCTCCTTGAGGTGTACGATTGATTCGGTTTAGGGCACGTGTGAAACTGTTACCTTGGGATAACCAAGAAATGTTGATTGCTTGGTTGTTTGTATTTTTATTACTAACATACGTAGAGAGTAAGGAAATTTCCTCTAATGTTAGGATATGTTTTCCTTCATTAGAGTCAGATGTTGGACGAAGGTAGTTTATGGTGCCGATGAGGAGAGCATTGGTAGAGCAGATTTTTTGGTTTATGGAACTGGTTCTACTCGCGAGATAAGTGTTGTTTACCTTGTATCTGACTTCTACCCAGAAGTCAGTTGGTTCCTTTTCACCAATTTGTTCTTCGACATAAAAATCAAGGACAATGTTTTCATCCACAGTTTTTGCAGTTTGTGTAGTTTGATCTGTGATCGTTATACCGATACCTATCGCAGGCATATCATCGAACTCTAAATCAGTTACTTTAATCAAAGTAGCGGTAACCTTGTAGTGTAAGAAAGATAAAATTTATTAGTTTATATTTTTTATATTTACTGTACTCTAATATAACAAACCATGTAGTAAGATTCGTAGACTATAAATTTTCCTCTAATATAAATTACATCACCAATTTCAAATTGGTCAATGTAGTGTTCAACTTCTTTAACAACAGGTATAAAAGCTTTAATTTTTAAAAAAAGAACTTTTGTAGGATCATTACTATCCGATTTTACTATTGCAGTTATTTCCTTTAGAAAAAAATTTTGGGCAATTCGGTCCAAACAATCATGAATATAACAAAGTGTTGAAATTTTCACAAGCATTTGAGTTGAAATTTTTTTTTAAAAAAAAAGATAATATGGTACCTTTGAGTACGTTATTATATTTTTTTAAATATTTATTTATTTATTTTATAGTAGCACTTTTTTTTAATCGTGTAAATCTTTTTTTTAATTTTTGTCAAGGTGATAATGATGTTTGTTTTTAAGAAATATAATTCATACTAAAAAGGTATGAATATTCATGTTACTACCGAGTTGTTGCGATTATCTGATTTCTTTCTTTTTGTAATTTTTAATTAGTTGAAAGTTTTAATTAGAAAATAGTAAAAGAGAGGGGGGATTTATAACAGTTTCTGTAATTGTGGTTTTGATGTATGGCTCAACTATTAATAGTAATAAGGATCAGTATGTTTGTGTTGTGTTTGAAGTTTATATCGATTAAATTGTAATTAACAGGTAACCGATCAAGATTACACTCACAAAGTAAATAGATCTCTGGAATTACGAAGACTTGAACACGGTCACCAGTTAGTTTTTTAGTATATAAAAAAAAAAGTATAATCGGTACAATTATTAATTTGAACAGATAAAACTCGTTTTGCCAATGAAGCCAAAATGCGGAAGTTTTTTTCTTTATCTCATTTCGCTTTAACTCTAATTGCTTTTCTTATTTTTACAGGAGGCAAGAAAAAACCGATTAAAACTATTCAAATCAAGTGAAGTGGTAGAAGCGATTTAAATGAAAAAAAAATAAGTCAATCATTTTAATTTTTTTTTTTTTTTTACGCATACTAATTTTTAGTTTGTTTCTAATAATAGCGTAATATCTATTTATACAAAAAAATGGTGGGAGTATATGGTAATAAAATTGAATAATCAGGCTACAAAAGTGCTTATGCAGGCGTTAATAGCTGATTATTTATTTTATTATAACAACAGGTTTTGATAAGAAAACTTGTTTTATTTAATAAGAGTACCGTAGATGCTTACGGGCGATTTAAGCCACATGGTTTTAGTCAGCTGGTTAATGGCAACAGTTAACTTTTGGTCAGCATCTAGAATATTTCGGGTTATTTGGCCTGTATTTATTTTCTTTTTCGAAATTTATCGCATTAGACATTATATCGGCTAGCTTAGCCGGATAAGCCAGCCGATATAATGAAATCGGTTGGCTAATGTGGCTAAAAGCTAACTAAAGTAATAAAGAAAATAAATATGGGCCAATAACCCAAAAGCTAGCCGTTAGCTAGTCGTTTAGTCGATGATTTAGTCAGCTAGCTAAGTCAGCCGACTAAAACCATATGGCTTAAATCATTAATATTTTTACTAGGATTCCTCAAATTCAAATCAAATCAAATATTGGATCAATTTGAATTTGATCAAATCAAATTAACCCTGATTTGAATTTGATTTGATTCAAATATTTGAATTTGAATTTGATTTGAATTTGAATTTTTAATAGTAATTTTCAAATCAAATCAAATATTTGTCAAATTAAATCAAATTTGGCCATATTTGAATTTGATCAAATCAAATATAGTCAAATTTGAATTTGAATTTGATCAAATATTTAATTCAAAATATTTGAAGATCAAATTAAATTGCGGAACCTAATTTTTACTAAGTATTTTTGTAATCCAAATCCAGATATTATCTTATAGGAAGACATTATAGCTGTTTTCAAAAAGGTGTGAATGATCAGGGATCACCATATTATGGGAAATTCACGATATTTCCCAAATTTACTACTTTTTTTTACTTTGCTTTTAACAGAGAAAGATTCTCACCAATTTCCCAATAGAAATAGTTTTATAGTTCAATAAAATAATATTATTCAAAGTTAAAGGTAAATTTTAACAGGTGAATTAAGAAATTTTTAATAAATTCCTAAAAACGGTAGTCATCTTGAGTCTTGCAACATTTATACATATTATATGATTTTGCTTTATGCAGTAAATCAACTATTGATCAATTAAAAATTATAGTGCTTTAATGTATCTCTTAAAGTAAAACTTTTAATATTTAGAGTTGCTGGATGATTTTTTTTTTTGATCGTATTTGATCTTGATAGCTAATTAATGCATCAAGAACAAAGTGAAAAATTAAAAGAATCTTTTAGAACTACTTAATAATTATAATGCAATATATTTTTCTTGAGTAAAAAAAACTTGATCTTCTGTTCAATTGGGCGTAAAAATTCGTGTATACGCATATTTGACAGCTTCGCCTCTATGAGTGGTTTTGTAATATCACACTTGAATTTTTGTAAAATAAACTGCAAAGTATAAACGCTTTCAACAACTAAAGCAAGTCCCTCTTTTGTATATAAGTTTTGTATTTAGTGCATCCGCCATCAATATTAATAGATTATAAAAAAAAAATAATATACAATGCAATAATTTGCTTATATAGCGATAAAGATAATGATTAGAAAAGGGTATCACGACGAGGTGCTTAATTGCTACATGGTTAATAATATAAAAATTACAACGGACGTCATTAATTATCTAATCTAAAATATGTGTTGATTAAGCATCTCACACTAATAAGTGTGTGATGACCGTGATAAAAAGTTAATTATTAAATTTTCTGATTTTCTGATTCACCATATGGGTATATGTCATAAAAATCATCTGTTCACACCTTTTTAAAAACAGCTATAATCTTTGATCAGCTAATTTTTATAGATACACCTGTGATTTCTCACGATAATTAGCCAATCACTAGTCAATTAAATTACAACATAATTTAAAGAATTCGCAAAACTTTAATTGTCTTTAATGATTTATTAATTATAATTATTATATAATTAAGTAGAAATCATGTTTTAATTATCACTGCCTTTGCTAGAGACGTTTTACCTCTAAAATATATTATAAATTAGAAATATCTTAACTAAATAAATCTTCGTATATATAGCTAATCTGTAATACTGATAAAAATAGTAATAAATAACGAAATCTTCATTTTTAAGCGAAGTCCATGTGGGATACTAATTTACAGATTATTTTTTTACATAGTGAATACACACGTTTTGTCGAGGCAAAAAAGACTTTTGCAGAGATTTTTTTAATAGTGAAACGTTACGTTCCTGAAAAGAGCCTTAAATTTTGCAATTGATTTACATTAGTTGATTAGACGAATGTCCTACAAAGCTTAAAGAAACGATATTATAGTCACAATTGTAAAATCAAGTTTCTGATTCTGAAATAAGTTGAAATCGACCAGTTTAGAGAATTCGCACTCTGTTTGATTTTAAATTTAGAAAGATTACATTTTCCGCATATATTTTTTCCACATATAACAAAGATAACGTTGCATGAAATTTTTTTATTTTTTAATTTTTTTTTAGTATATATAGAGCATTGATTTGTAGGGTAGGTAGGTGGGCGTTACTCTATAAGAGAATAGCTAATAGCGATTAGAGAATAACAAATAAATAATCAATATTTTTGAGTAATATAGTAAAATAGTAATTTAAAAACGCAAGGGCAGTAGATCCCACCAAAAAAGAATAAACGTTGCAAGTGTTTTGAAAATCATCAAGAAAAAATTAAGATTTTACAATAAAAGTAAAGATATTTATATTTTATCAATTAAAATAATAATAAGATAATAAGCAAAATAGGAAAGTTGTACTAAGATCCATTCCGAATAAAAAAAGTGTACTACTTTCTGTTTTCTATACGACGTTAAATACGTATACTAGGCTAATATATTACGACAGGGTGAAACCTGAGTTGTGAAATAGTGAAACCTGCTATGATCATCACGTGAGGGTGAAATCCGCTTTTATATAATAAAAAACATAATAAAACGCGGATTTCACCCTAACTCGATCTACAAAGCGGATTTCACTATTTCGCAACTCAGGTTTCACCCTGTTCTAATATATTTACTTGAATAAATATTTATTCGAATAATTATAATTATTTGAATAAATTTATTTATTTGAATATTATTATTTATTCGAATAAATATTATTATTCGAATAATAATTATTATTATTCGAATAATTATAGTTATTCGAATTATTCAGTAAATTTAGTCATTCGGCGAATATTCGAATAGCTATATGCCGATTCTAATTATTCGAATATTATTCGAATAAAGAATCCGTAAACTCTACCCGTGGGGCCGTTAAGTCATGCGATAATCCTTTATTTTTTCTGGAACCAATGTATAATTTTTGTGTACCCGATTCATTTCAGCATGGATCAGTGCTGAAATAAGTCTCATGATTTGACGGCCATGGCTATCAACGGTAAAAATTACCTATGTGGTTGTGTTTTTTTCAGTATTTACTAGTGATGGACAAAACCCATGTCACTTGGAGTTTTTTTTTGTGACCTTAGTCATCTAGTCATGTTATATTATGTCACGATATACTTAGTCACTTTGTCACGAATAAAATGACAAAATCACATGTAAATAAAAATAATATAAAAATGACATATGTCACCATGTCACTTAGTCATGTGTCACTTAAATAGCCAATAAAAATTAGATTATTTATTAAATTTAAAAATATTACAACTTTTTTTATATATGAATCTAATTTATGTGTGATTCGCAATAAAGTCACTTGTCCCGCAATAAAGATTGCTTTGTTATTTCATTGACAAGCTAAATCCTTACTATAACTAATATTAAAAGTCGTAAATCCAATAATCAACTATAAAACTAGAAAATTTTTGGTATCAAGGTTTTCTATTTGTATATGTTAATACTTAAATATTAATAAACTAACTAAATTAGTATCGTGATTCTTAAAGCCTTTATTAATACGTATAAGGCTAATATACTATAATAGTATAATATCGATATAATTTATTAGTATAAAGTATACATAATATAATGCTCTAATATAATACAAGTTTTAAACAGAGTATACGTTATATTAAATTGTAATAGTAATATATTATGATTTCTCTTCATTAAATATTGTTATAGACTTAATTGAAAAATACATACTAATTGCCCATTATTGCTATAGCATTCAACGTAGCTAGGGCCATGCATATACAGTAGCTTAACATTTTGATCACGGGTTATATAACTAATCAAAAAGCGTTAAAGTACTAACTTGCTTATTTAGCTATATTAGTTTTAGCGCACTGATCACTTTTTGAACATAACGTGATTTTATTTTATTGGTTGGTAGATCGACATAAAGTACGAATCGCTGAGAAAATTAGTTGGTTATTAGATAATCTGGGCGGCAAAAAATTCCAACCAAAAATTCTAGAAAATCAATCATCTAAATATTTGGTTGAATGTAATTTTTTTGATATTTGCGAATATATTCACTATTTTTTTTTATTAGTCTTATGTTTTATCTATCGCGGGGCATTCGTCGTGTTCTTGCACTTGTTCTTGCATTTGCACTTATTCTTGAACTTGAGATCATTATACAAAACGTTTTCAAATTAGTGAACTTTTCTTAGCCAAAATAATTTATAAATATTAGGCAATCAAACAACCAAGTAAAAATTGTAAATTCACGTTTCACGAATTTGTGTTGTTTAAGAGCGTTAATAAGGGCGTTAAAAATAAGATAATAATTACTTGAATGTTACAATAATTACTCGATCATGATAATCGTCATATTCATCTTACGTATTTCTGTTAGTTTTCCTACATTCATCACATTTATCGGATACGACCAATCAAAATTGTTAAAGCGAGAATGTTAATTATATTTATTTCATATTTAATTTTTCTATATAAAATTTTGATGAGATAAAATGCGCATGATTCGGAAACATGCGCATTAATGCATTCATGCGTATGATTGAGGAATCATATGAAACCCGTGACAAAACCAATTCGTTACTAGTAAACTTAATCAATTTCAAGCTATCAATAAATTAGTAATAAGTAACAACATAATATTATATTAAAACTATTTAAAAGTTATTTTGGGTTTATAATTATTTAAGTGACTTGTCACTTAATTTTTTAGAGTGACAAATGATTAGTGACAAAGTCATCTAAGTCATCATAATCATCAAATGTGACTGTCCATCACTGGTATTTACGGGGTAACAAATGCGATGCTAGATGTTTGATCAACATGCTTTGATATTTTCAAAATGTCAAAGCATGTTGATCAAACATCTAGCATCGCATTTGTTACCCCGTAAATACTGAAAAAAACACAACCACGTAGGTAATTTTTACCGTTGATAGCCATTAAAGAATAACCTCATGGCCGTCAAATCATGAGACTTATCTCGGCACCGATCCATGCTGAAATGAATCGGGTACACAAAAATTATACATTTGTTCCAGAAAAAATAAAGGATTATCGCATGACTTAACGGCCCCACGGGTCCGTATATCATACATGTTTTTAGTCGAGGTTGAAATAACGATATTCGGGTTACGATAATAAATTATTTTTTATTACTGTATTACATAAGTCGCATGAAATTAGGTACTGTACGTATATAAGGTTGTGTTACTCTCCTGCAGAGAAAATTAATTTTCTCTCACGGTCGATTTATAACGAATATTACGAATAACTAGAAAGCCTTTTCTTATTATATAAGATACTGCGATAGGAAAAGGCGAGGAACGTAAATTTATAAGTAAACTCGATTAGATGATTCGAGCACTTTTAAGATTATGCATGGTTTGAATAAATTATGGGTAAAGTTCGGAATCAGTTTCATTTTTCTTATGCTGAAAAAATTTAGTTCTATAGCAAATTTGTGTAATTTTTTTTTAGTTGGTACGGTAGATGTGTTCGAGAATGACCGACGAGCTTAACAAAATTTCAGTGCGATACTTGATTTATCGTTACAATCGACACATAATACTGTATGTGACTAAGGCTGATTTGTGATGATATTCCTGATCATAACTTGCTCATCGATATATTAGCATTAACATTTTGATGGTTTGTATAACTAATCAAAAGCGTAAAAGCATATTATTATTGCTCGATCATCTGGCTTTATTCAACAACTGAATGACTTTATTTACATATGGGAATAGGGGCTCGCGGCTCTAATACATAACCAAGTTCTCAGCTACCAAGATTCATCAAAACAGCAGGTGAAAAGGGACAACAATAATGCTTTGCATACCCCACAGGTAAAGGGCTATTCCCAAAATAATTCACGGATCAACATGCCTTCCTGAAGAGGAAACCGTCAAACTTCTCATAGCTGTATATATCAGATATGTTTATGCCAATAAGCGAGGGTTCATTCTTATTACGGTCCTTGTGCTGCCACTTGCAGCCAAATACAACAACTGGTCCTGAGTCAGTTTAGAGTCTATAGGGGCTAAAATTAGAAAATCCTATATGTAAAATCGTCCCCCTGGCATTTTT
Organism: Gigaspora rosea; assembly: GCA_003550325.1. Taxonomy (NCBI): domain Eukaryota; kingdom Fungi; phylum Glomeromycota; class Glomeromycetes; order Diversisporales; family Gigasporaceae; genus Gigaspora; species Gigaspora rosea. The sequence continues at coordinate 204,588 of QKWP01000431.1, forward strand.
TCCAAGTAAGGTAACGGAAGATCTCTGGCTTTAAATTAGGCGACGCGATTAATCGCCAGTATAATTTTCGCGTTTCCAAACCCTATTCTACATATCATTTCCCTGTTACTGTATTAATTTTTTTTTTTTTTTGGTAATCTTTTGACAATGACTTCGAACACGTCCAAACACAAAGTTTTGAGTGCTTATTATCCAAATATATCCACATTATATGAATTTCTTACGACGCATTGCGGCAATCAAATTGAATTGATTCAGAGGGGTGACGAGGAAGATTATACAAGTTTACTAAAAACCTCACTCATAAGTGACACCAAACAGTCCTTTCCGCATAACTTGCTGGGAAGGAATTCGGGAAAAGCATATGCAGAAGTATGCTTTATTTATTTATTTGATAAATGAACATAGCTGAAAAATTAATCTAAAATTTCGTGCTAGGTGGTGAATGATGCTATTAGGGGACTTGTTAATGAAATACCAGCCTCGGGCCGAAAAAAGCTACCCAACGTTTTATCGCTTGGTTATAAATGGGTTAATATAAAATCTTTCAATATATATTTGTTAGAAAAACATTTAATGTTAATTTATCTATAATTATTGATTGCAAACTGTGATTAGGTACCATATGAATACAGTGCTACAATGGAATATGAAAATTCATGCACAGATTATATCAGACGTTTACCAGCATTAGAAAAGCTTTACTCTAGGTAAATAATCTAATTGTAATATAAATAGAAGTATATACTGTAAAGTGTATAAGATCAATAGTAATAGTATGTATTGTGTAGGCTTGGTGAGAAAGCAATGACCTATTTATTGAGGAATACATCGATATTTATTCTTCTTTCAAATAATTCTTATCTTCAAGTAACTGGTAAGAAAGTACACTTTTATGACTAACAAAATTGTATAATTCAAATCGAAATTCATAATTAAATTTATCTATTATAAATTAGGTATTGCAATTAGTGAATTACCTAAACCGAATATCGATAGTTCTTCAAAAGTCCAAATGTTATCTCAAGAAATTTCGGAGCATTCATCGAAAATAACAGTAAGTTTTTATATACATACTATAGTTATTTGATGATTATACATAGAAAAGATTATAGCAAATAACGTTCTATGACTATATCTTGTTAATTAAATCAATAATACGTATTCACTGGTTAGTCAAAAAAACGGGATTTAGATGATCCATATTTACAAGATGAAGATATTTCTAAATCTACCAAATATAATAATAATGATAGTGTTAGAACTTTCGGGAAATCAAATACTATTCGCACTGATTTTTCAGACAATTTATCTTCTGACAACATCAAAACATCTAACAAAATGCCCAATAACCGAGAAATAAATTCAAAGAGTGTAAGAACACCCGCAAACCTTATGTTTAACAAATCCAGAATATTTTTCCATTCAGCACCTCACAACGCTAATTCTATTAGGTTTGGATTGCCTAAACATCGTAAGTAATTAAAAAAGTAAAGGTCACTTTACCTGATATTTTATTGAATAATATGTATATTTTATTGAATATATATATATATTATATATTTATAGATATTTTAAATATGTCAAGAGATATCGTCATTCAGCATATTTTTCCAAAGCAATTTGGGCTCTGCAACGTGTTTGATCATGACAATAATGGGCAGCCAAGCGTGCAATCGTTATTTCAAATGTATCAAAATCGTGTTACTGAGATTCAGGTTGTTTTAAATAAATAATCTATATGCATTAACTAAGTATTAAATATAAATATATGCTGATGATACAATTTATTTTTAGAAACGTAATGCTGATATACCTTCTCGCTTGGTTCAAGTGTTGCCTATAATAGACCAGATGATTTCATATCATAAAAAATGTAGATACACAAGCCTACTCGATTGTCATTGTCCAGTGACGGTAGGAGAGTTTAAATTACAAAATCAAACAAATAGATACAAGTAATTTATACGTTTTTTTTTTTTCTCCTAGCAGATGCAAAATAAATTATCCTCTTCTTCTACAGATGATAATTCTTACATTCAGGATTTTAACTCTAGTTCAAATATATATCAGGTGTGTTTGTATTACAATGAATAATCCTTGCAATTTGATATTTTTGTTTTTATAGCCTAAATTTTTGTTTATGTTTAAATAAATATAGGTTACCACATTTATTTGTGCAGTGTTGCGGCAAGTAATTCCAGAGGAGTTTTGGGGTTGTAATGACAATCAGCAAGTAATATTTGAAGGTAGATTTGGAATAATTAAAATACATAATTATCATTGATATTAATATTAACAATATTATATTATTGTTAATTTTTTTTTTAATATGTATTAGCTGTAAAAAAGTTTACTGCACTTAGACATTACGAAGAGCTCTCGTTGCACTATGTTTTAAATAAATTCAAGGTATATAAATTTTATCTATTTTGTATTTCGTTATATATATATTTTACTCGTTCTAAATATTATTTATTTATTGAATTTAAGATTAAGCAGTGCAAGTGGCTTTTTGTGGAGGGCAATAAAAATAACAAAGTCGAAGCTGATAAAAGATCCGAACTATTATGTGAATTTATTTGGTGGATATTTGAGTGCTTTGTCATTCCACTGCTTCAAGTAAGAGAAATTCGAATTTTTGGCACTTTTCAGATTCAAATTTCTTGTCACTAAATTTGTTTTATTTATGATATTCATATTGCTTAGAATAGTTTCTATATAACCACCAATGCAAAATACAAAAATCGTGTCTTTTACTATCGTAAAGATATCTGGTTACGAATTGAAAAATATAATGTAGAATTTTTGCCAGCAAATACCTTTGAAGAAGTTCCCAAAGTATGCAAATTCATAATCAAAAAGACATCTCTTTAATGCCTTAACATTTTAGTAATTGTTTTATTTGCAGGAAACTGAGAAACAGTTATTAGACAAGAGTATCTTGGGATATTCTACTGTTCGATTCCTTCCAAAAGGATCTAATGGAGCAATGCGGCGTATTATCAATCTGAGTAAAGTGCAAAACGAGGTTAATTTTTTTTTTTTAAATGATTATTATTTGTTAAGATATTCTTATTTACTTAACCGATATTAATTTTAATACAATTAATCATTATATATTTCTATACCTGGTAAATAATTTCTTATTGACATAGGTGCATGATGAAAGAAAGCCAAAGCAATCTGTGAACACAATTCTAAAAGATACATTTCAAGTTCTAACATTCTCAAAAGTAGTATATATTAGTAGTTATCAAGATATTTTTTCTATATTTTATTTATTAAATGCCTTTGTTTATATTTAACTTAGGATGTGCAATTATCAGACCAAAAGTCTTCTAAGCCGGGCGGTTCGGTGTTCAATTTTAATGAGATTTACGAACGGTTGAAAACTTTTAAACATCTTGCTGAAAATGGATGCACACAGTATGTTAATATTTGATTTGTGATTATTAATTATTTATATATAATTATAAATATGTACTAGCCTTTTCATTTTATAGATCAAAATTATACTTTGCAAAAGTTGATATTCAATGTTGTTTTGAATCGATCGATCAAGAACAAGTTTTGGAAATAGTTGAAGATGTATTAAAAGAAGTAAGTTCATCTTTTTTATTTACTCATTAACTGAGAAAAATAAATAATATTTTTCCACTTTAGAGTGCATATGTGATTCATAAATATGATGTGGTTTGCCAGAAGGGTAGTACTGTGCGTTCATTTTATAAATATTATGGCAACCCAGCAGGTATATATTAAATTAATTAGTTTTATAATAATTTTTTTTGATCATCGCATTTATGTTCGTGTTGTTTGCATTTAAATACATAATAGATCATTTTCCCGATTTTCCAAAATTTGCAAGAGAATCAACAACCAAATTTCCAAATTCTGTTTTCATTGATCGTGTTAAAGAATCATATTTAAAGAAGGAGAATATACTTGACCTTTTAGAAAAGCATATAACGTGTAATTTAATAAAAGTAAGATTCTAAACTGCAATACATTTTATATCAAGTAATTTGCAATATAACAATATGCCATGTTTATTAATAGATCGGAGACAAGTTTTATAGGCAATGTGTTGGTATTTCACAAGGATCAGTCGTATCGACACTGCTTTGTAGGTTTGTATTAGCATCTTGATATATATATATCTAATATATTAATAATTTTAAGTTGTTTATATCACTTTTTAGCTTTTATTATGATAAGATGGAATGGGAATCGTTTCCTTTCGTTAATCATGATGATGGTGTAAGTAAACGCACCGATGTTAGAAGATCTAGTATTCTTTTTTGGCTAAAAAATTGAATTTACAGGTCATGTTACGTTATCTTGACGATTTTCTGTACATAAGTACAGACAAAGAAAAGGTTGAAAGATTTATAACTGCAATGCATAAAGGTAATGATTATGATATATATATATTGAATATGAAAATTTGTAATTTTATTGAATATATAATATATTTTAGGTCATCCGAAATACAAGTGTGTTGTGAACAGAGAGAAGAGCTTAACAAACCTCAATATTATCATTAATGAGGAACCGATTGATATATTGAGGAATACACTTGGTAAATCAAATATTTTGTTTCCTCTAGTAATTTTAACAATTTTTAATTAAATGAAATGGATTTTAGAATTTCCTTGGTGTGGAATTCTGATACATACTTGCACATTGAATTGCAAAGTTGATTATACACGATATAGCTTTTCATGTAGGTCTTCCTAATTCGTTATTCAGTATAGCTTATATATGCTATTCATTCTATATATTTTTTGATAATCATGCAGGTATTGCAGATACCTTAACAGTCAAGACATCAAAGAATCCTGGTGAAGCATTTAAACAAAAGATGATTGAGTAAAGACTATATTATTATTTAATTCATTATTTTTATTCATAAATGTATTAAATTATATATATTTTTCCAATTAGTATTGTTACCAAGAACTGTCATCCAATATACAATGATTTATCATTCAATACTAGGGCAACAGTATTGCTTAACATTTATCAAAATTTCCTGTTGGCAGCGATGAAGTTTCATCATCATATCAAAGGGTTACCACTGCAAGGTGACCTAAGAAATGTAAACTTTGAAATAGGTAGGTGTTAATTATTGTTTGGATATATTTTAAATTTTGACTTTTTTTTTTAAGTTTGAAGCATAAAGTCTATATTATTATTGAATACAAAATTGAAATATTATTTCGGTAGATGTAATGCACAATACAATTCGGTGTGTAGCTGACAAAGTTGATTTTGCGTACCCTGACGTATCTTGGTATGCATAAATCTATAATTTGTATTTTTTTTTTTTTTTTTGTGTTAAATGCTATTATATTTGTATAGGTTGGGGATACATGCTTTTGATCGCATACTTTCTCGCAAGCAGTCATATCATAGGCAGCTATTGGAGCATTTGAAGTCTCGGCTCCATAGTTCGCCTATGAATAAAGCTAAACAACTGTGGACTGCTGTAGATTGGAACTATTCGAAAGTATTCGATACTATTAAATATTAAATAATATTCTTAATAAATAAATGTATTAAATTTTCTTTGCATGGCCTAAATTAACAAGAAAATGATGAATAATAAATGATCATAAATTTGAGTCGCTTATTCTTGGTTTATAAAGCAAACCCTAAATTTTAATGACAAAACAATATATGATTGCTGCTTAATGTATAAACTAATTTAAGGAATAATTAAAGCATACACGTAATTCTGTATTAGCTTTATAATAATACAGTATTAACGGTTTTACTACAGACCCGAACCGAAGACCTGGAACCGACCAATTGAACCGACCCGAACCCGGCCACGGTTCGGGTCCGGATCTATGATTTTTATGACCCGACCGGTTCCGGGTCCTGACCCAAAATAAATGACGCACGTTGATTGGCTGAATTGGATTCGGTCCGGTCAGATCTGGGTTTTTTCGGTTTCGGGTCTGTGACCCAACCCGGTTTTTTCGGTTCAGGTCAGGTTTTTTAAAAAACCCGTCCTGTGAGGAATATTATATCCAATACAATGATTTTTACCAATTAAATTTTTTAAATACAGTAAAGTTTAGGTGTAACATAAAATTTTTGTTGTTTTGCTATTTGTTTTAAAAAATAACTTCTTGTGCATGCCCTAGTCATGTGACATGAAAGTCATATCTGATTGGCTAGTATGGTAGAAAGAGTAGACAAGCATAAAAAATAGAAAGCAATTGTTTGATATTTTTTTATACAAAAAAGGCATGCCTATAGGCATGAGAAGCATGTCTTTCAAACATATCTAATTTTTTATCTGTGCCTCAAACCCTACTTTTAATTTATAATTTATCTATAAAACCACCTTTTTTTTAAAAAAAAAACTTGTAAAATTTTATTATATACTAGAAAAATGAAAACTATTTAGAGTCCAAAGGATCAAATATAAATAAATTTTTTTTATATTATAGCAAATCTAGCTAATAAGTATTAGTTGGATTGTTTTAATTGTTGTTTTTTGCATTATACCTAATCTAGCCAATCAAAATAGACATACAGATATCAACTATTTTTATAGTAATATCTTTAGACAACAATGCTTATCCTAACTTCTAATTATTAATTTTAACTTAATATTTATTAAATTTAATTTTGGTATATCTTTTTTTGTTTATTTTTTGATATAGTTCGATACAAAAAGATTTGTACCTTAAGCTCTAATATTAATTTTGTTTATATATAAAAGTTTTTAAATTTTAATAATTTATGAATAGGATTTAGGCGTACTACTAGTAGTACTTTGTACTACATGGTGACACCATTTAAGGGGACCGTTAAAGCCAGGTGCCTTTATATGTTTTTTTATAATTTAATTAAAATTAGGATAAGGGTTAGTTAGGAGTTTGGGTTAGGATGTTCTATAGGTAAAATTGCCTTTCTGACATTTTTTATTAATGCTCCAAGACAGGTTTAGACACTCGTTTCTTGTATTTTTGGAGTTTTTCACTTTTTTTTTTGTTTTTGTCTCGTCGGGCTGATCCGTGACGATCAAATTTTACAATTTGATTGGCTGTCAGTCACGTGATGGCACCTGGCTTTAACGGATTGCCTAATTTTAATAATAAAAAATCTATTAAAATATTTTTGCAAGATACTTTGAGTAAATCGCATTATGTAAAAAAAATATCATAACTTTAAATAGTCTTTTAAATTTTTTAGAGAACTTTGAAACTTGGCTATTTTTAGTCGTTTTACTAGTAAATTTTACTTATAAATTTTATATTAAAAACAATGTTTAATTTTTTAAATTTTTATACTCTTAATATATTAGCTTAAATGTTGATAAAATTCATAAATTAGAATTAAAAGTTAGTTTTTAACAACTTCTGATAAATTTAAACAAAATTTATTTAATAAAAATTTTTTTATATTATGGTTAAAAAACTAATAAACC
>QKWP01000431.1:214031-247052 GCA_003550325.1 Gigaspora rosea
TTGGGATTTGGGATTGGGATTTGGGATTGGGATTTGGGACAGGTTTGGGATTTGGGATAGGTTTGGGATTTGGGATAGGTTTGGGATTTGGGAATTGGGATTGGGATTTTTCCAGTTTGGGATTTGGGTTTATCCAATTGGGATTTGGGTTTGGGTGGGATTTTGAAAATTTTTAGTTTTGCCAACAAGTATACACGTAGTACATTTAAAGCAACAAAAAATAGCAGTTACAAAGGAATTTTTTTTAAACAAGTTTATTATTAATAATATTAAAAAAAATTCTGCCAAACTAAACTATAGTATTGATCAGATTTTTGTATACAAAAATTATTATATATATATTTTTCTAGATTTTTAACATATTCTTCTAACTGTACTACCGGTAGTCTTTAGGCCTAAATCCTATTTTTATAAGTATTTTGTTAAACAATAAATTTTTTTAAATATTTAATTAAATTAAAAAAAATAGTTTTTTTAAAAAAAATTTTAGTTTTAAACATTTTCACAAGCTATCTGGCTAACAAAATTGTACTATATAGTGCATAGTCATGTATATACTAAATATATGCATAAAATTTTAGCTTAATTGAATCATGTAGTGTTTAAAGAAAAAGTTTTATATAATATGGGAATATAAATTTGTCGCACCCATGACATGTTGCACTTCTGGTTTGACCAATCAAATCACACAATTTTGAAGGCAAAAAATTTTGTTTTTTAAAAATTAAAAATTTTACTTAATAAAGTGTAAAATATATATATAATAGCATATTATATAATGTAAAATTTTATTCTGAAAAACTTTTTCTAAATCATAAAGATAGTTTGTCTTAGTAAAAAAAATGGGTTATAAAAAAATCAAAAATTTCAAAAGTTAGCACATATAAAAGTTTTTTTTACTAAAATAATCTACCTTTTTAACTTAGAAACATTTGTTTAGCGTAAAATTTTATACATAATACTTAAATGTAAATATATATTAACTTAGTAAAAAAAAGTTTTATTATGTGCTAACATTGGAAAATTTTGATTTTTCTTATATAAACCATTTTTTTTACTAAGACAATTTATCTTTATAACTTAGAAAAAGTTGTCTAAAATAAAATTTTACATTATATACTTTGATATTGCTTATTTATTTTTACATTTTACTAGTAAAATTTTTAATTTTTAAAAAATAAAATTTTTTGGCTACAAAATCGTGTGATTTGATTGGTTGGAATCAGGAGGTGCAACATATCACAGGTGTGACAAATTTCTATTCCCTATTTATAAATGCCATTTAATTATCTCTTATACAATTATAATATATATAATTATATTTATGTTTAGGCCAAAATAAAATTAATTTATAAGAAAATCTTTATATAGGAGGCCCACAGCAAAAGAAGGTGATGGTTCAAAAAAACTTTTTTTGTAGTTTTTTAATATTGTGTTCTAAATGATCTAATTTTTGCAAAAATAAAGTTTTTACAAAAAAATTTTCTTGGCCTATTACCTTCTTTTGCTATAGGGCCCTATATAAGGCTGTGCAAATTAAATTAATTGGTTCTTATTTTATAAGATAGGCAAATAGAACCCAGCTAGTTAGCAAAAAATAATATATTTAAAAAAAATTTTTAGTAAAAAAATTTTTTTATAGATTTTTTTCATTAAGAATAAAAAAAAATTTATATATACCAATATAGAAAAATTTTAATTTTTATAAAAAAATCATCCAACTACTGTAGGTAATGAAAACCAATTTTACTTGTTTGTATAGCCTAAGTACAACTTCTTTATAAGCCCATTTTTTAAAAAATTTACTATATGCTCAACAGTGGGATACCACCATGTAATATAATTTATATTACATGGTGATATTCCACTTAAGTTAGATTATAGTATCACCATATAATCTAAATACCACTATATAATTCAATTATTACTATATAATCTGGATACCCCTATATGGGATCTTTGCTATCAAAATAACCTTCCGAGGCTATGTTGATTTTGTGGATAAAAATCAAATTTGCTAGCCATCTAGTAATCCAATTTGAATGTATATTTTTTTAATTTGTAGATTCTATTGAGATTTACAAAATAAAAAATGTTTATCCAAATTGGATTACTAGATGGCTTGCAAATTTGATTTTTATTCACAAAATCAACATAGCCTCGGAGGGTCATTTTAATAGCAAAGATCCCATATGTTCTGAATATGGCTATATAATCTAAGCACCACTATATGATCTAAACAATATTATCTAATTACCACTATAAAATCTAAATAATATAATCTAATAACCATCATTTGATCTGTATATTTTTCTATATTGGGTACCTATTTTATATTCTAGCTATTCTTTAAATTCTTTCTTGATATTTATATTTTTTACCACTATATAATCTAACTACCACTTACTATTTAATCTAACTACTAGTATATGATCTAAATACTGCTATTTTCTTCTTGTTCCTAATCCATTTACACATCAAATTCTATATTGTTCATACTGGCCTTCTATACCTGTTTGGATGCCTGGTTCTATGTTGGGGGTGCTGGCCCTTTGTGCTGGTCTGGGTACTTGATTCTATATTGAAGTACTTACCTTTTTGTACCTATTCAGTTGCCTATTAAAATACCAAAATGTGGTAAAAAAATATTGCGTCAGGTGGCGCAGTAAATTCGTGGTTAATTTTGGCTAACATTATACTATAATTCTGGCCAATTTTTAGAATACATAATTTGAGGATCCAACTCGGCATCATAATAGTGACCCGATAGTGCCTAGAACTATTATGACACTGGCAGGGAACCAGAAAGGTTCTATTAGTTCGCTAGTTTTAGATCACTTCTTGGATCTGGCTGAAATTATAGAATAGTGCTGGCCGAAATTAAGCGAAAAATTTTTGCGCCTTCAGTTCTGTGCACTTTCGAGTAACTTTTGAGGTTCTGGTTTGGTGATCAGTTAGTTAGAGGATTAGAGTTGTGATAGGCATTACTATGGCATGCGATAATGCTTTATTTTTTCTGGAACAAATGTATGAATTCTTGTGTACCCGATTCATTTTAGCATGGATCGGTGCCGAGAAAAGTCTCATAATTTAACGGCCATGAGGTTATTCTTAATGGCTATCAACAATAAAAATTAAATTACCGTTACATGGTTGTGTTAAACTAACGCACATTCATGTTTACAGGTATTTATTTCAGTATTTATGTATTTACGGGTTAACAAATGCGATGCTAGATGTTTGATCAACATGCTTTGATATTTTTGTTATAATGCATAAATAATGAAGTGCTTAAATATAAAGCATGTAAAATTATTACTGTGCCCCTGTATAACTAATTTAATTCCAAATATAGAAAACACACAATCGTTAGCTGATTTGCCGTGTTCAAGCTGAAGTTAGTAAACAATTTAATTATTTGTTTACATAGCTGGTAGTAATTATCATGCTAAAATATCGGTATGATTCCAAATAAAAATTGGTAGTTGAGAGGATCTACCCAATTCTGTTTTATCGATATGCTTTTTGAATAAATAACTTTTTCCATAGTCTATCTTAATTTAACTCCTTCATATTAAAAAATAAACCCCCTTTTTAGCTATGCTTTTTTGTTCTTATCGTATTTATTTAAAAACTATAAATTTTTAATGTTATATACCCGTATAAATAATCAAATTGCAAATAGTAAACGCTTTATTTCTTTTTATATTTGTTGGAAATTTTACTAATATTAAGGTGCTATTTACTTATTACATATATGCCGGTCACATTAGTGTCACATTCCCTATTATACAAATCGGGTGTACTTCGGACAATTTATATTCTAACCGCTTAAGTTTAAATCCTTCTTATATCTTATATTTCGTATTTATATGAATTAAAAAAAAATTATTACATATTACGTTTACTTAAATTCACTTAACATTTATTAGCTATATGCATCTTTACTGCCTTTATATGCACGTACTATGTTTATACCAGTTACTTTCCGAGTAAGTTTCTTACCTTTCTATTTTATGCTCGCGTGTATCCTTTTACAGTACTAGATATTACTTTGCATTTATTCTCGTTAATAGTTACTTATGCACTATCCCATTTATAATCCTATGTTTCATTAGATTGTGAATACTGCCGGAAACGAAGTGACGGGTCACATCTAGTTGCATTTAAAAAAATCGTGTAGAATATACTGCATAACGGTTATTTTAAATTTGTAGATCCGGCTCGAGAAAAACAAGCCCTTTAACAAGTTATTAATGATCCCAAATATAGAAATATGCGATTGTTGATTTACCGTGTCCAATAATTGTGATGCCGAATTTAGTAAACCATTTAATTATTTGTTTACATAGTAATTATCATGTTAAATTATTATGATGTGACGTGCGATTGTTTGCTAGTACTGCTATGTCGAATTATTGTAAATGTTAAATTGCTGAGTTATGTTTGCTGATAAAATATTTGGCAAATTTATAAATTAACACGTGTTAGGAGAAAATATATAATCACATTTTCTAATAAAAGGGTTACACCCCAATATAGACGCCCATAATATTTTTTTATAATATTGTAAGCTTCACTGTATTTCGCTAAAATTTTTACCTGTTAGCAACATATCGAGAACGTTTTTTAAATTTTATAGACAATGCAAGCATCTATTGAGAAGCATAAAAATGAAATTGAAATTTCTAACCTCATTAACATGTCCCAAGAGAAACCAGTCAAAAAGTTTTCACGTCATGCTCAGTATAATAAAAAACGTAAGCTTAAAAAAAACAAAATTCGGCCTTGTTGACAGATTATAATGTGTCAAGACCGATTTTACTATTGATAACGAGCGATATTATTTTTAATCCAGATCAGGTATATATTGTTTTTGACTTAGATTCCAGTTTTACTCTCATGCCTGGGTTATTTTTGTGTTGATCAGTCAATCGTCCAAGTTACTTGCTACGAGTATACTTAAGCTATGCAAAAAATTGTTGTTCTGCAACTAGGGCCTCTGGTTTCTGTATGTTATGTGTTCGAAAGGGCATAATCATCATTTTGATAGCTCAGTACTTTGGCTTGGGTGGTTTGTTCAGTCCGCAAAAAATATACAACCTAGTGCGGGTTTATATATCATTCGTATCAATAATTGCATCAGATATCTAATTTTATTTTCCATTATGTTAGCACCGGACCCAACATGCGACTCGGGGATTGTGTACATGTGATAAAATTTATTATATTGAAAACAAATGGAAGGTGTCCCCCTTTGTCCGTTGGATCATATATCATTGGGAGTGTCAAAATTTGCGAAGAAATTTCAGCCAAAGATCTTTTAGTCAACATGCTAATTCGAGAGGCAAGATCGGCTAATAATATTGAGTTATCCGATGTCCCGTCTAATTTCCTTCTGTTAGTAAATAAAAAAATAATTAAAATGGGAGAGTATGATGATGCCAATTCCTATTCTGATAATGCAAAAAATAAACGTTTATAGGTCGCTCTTGGTCGCTGATTGGGGATGGAGAAACTGGTTATAAGAAGAGATATGCGTCGTTACCTCTGGTCTAAATGAATAGATCGTAAATATGCTGTTGATTTTCAAAACAATGAATCACAAGACATTTTAAGAACTACCTCATATATTTCTTGAAAAGAGAAAGCCCGTTTAATAATATCTGCCCTGAGTAATCTCTCTTCGTTTAAAAAATTAGTAAAACTTCGTCATTTAACCATTTCGGAGTATGTTATGGATGTAGAAAGTAGAACCTTAGTACACTTGGCATTACTAAATAATCCAAGGACGGTTATTCAAGCAACAGATGCTATAAACCATTATTATTTTTATACCCTAAATAACCCTTCCCATCATAGTGATGAATTCTGGAAAAATTTCATAGGACATTTTGGTGCATACACATGAAATAACCTCCTCTCATTTACTAGTTCAAATACTGCAAGCTCTCATTATATCGTACACCAAGAATGCATTAACACTTTACTTTGCAATCTTGGCCCATTATCAACCTCTGTCAATGAATTTGTACGAAAATTCTATGAAAATTTATATGAAAAACTAGAGAAGTTGGCGTGGGGTCCCTTTGCACCTCGACCTTTGGAATCTTCCCGATGATCGCTATTAATTACAATACAACTAGCGATTACCATTGGGATGAACATGACGAACCAAATAGTTTATGCTATTTGGTCGCCCTCAGAGAATTTGAGAAAGGAGAATTATGTTTTCCTCAACTCCAGATCGTTGTATCGCTTCAGCCTGGACAAGTTGTGGCATTTTCCTCGCGTCTTCTACTCCACGGCAACTTCCCATTTACAAAAGGTATTCACCATAGTATCATGTACTTTGTACATGATACCTTTTTTCATAATCTACGAAAATTCGATGCCGTATACGATGATTTGAAGGATGGGATTGAGAAAAATGCTGATGGGCATGATGTTCTTTTTATTAATCATCAAAATCTCAATAATGCTCAAGGTTTGAATTTCCGAACTATGTTTTTTAAGCCGAAAAAAAGACAAATAACAATCCCTCCTTCATCAACAGATTGTAGAAGGGGTCATATTTCTTTGGTACGCGCTAGGCATGGGTTGAGGGCAGAAGATCCGCTTCCAGATTTATAAGTAATTGGTAGAAATGTAATATATTTTATTGTATTATAAATATATAATGTACATTTTAAAAAATAAATAAATTTTTGCCGAAAGAATAGGGCATGTGAATCACACATGTATTCGCATTATTTTTTCTTATGCCCAGAAAAATGAATCTGATATTTCTAATAATATAAGTTGATAAAAACATCAAATATGTTGGATATTACTATTATTCTAGATGAAAGATTTAATAAGGTTGTACCTAAACCCGTTAATAATCATCCTGGATATGATATAAAATATGTTAGCGCATATATGAGAAATCATAGAAGTGATACTGATCTTGAAAAAATAATCAAAATAGAAAAAATCTATGATTATTTCTCCATTATTAGATCGCACGAAACTCTATAGCAATGGGCTGTTCGAGTAAGAGGTACTGTGCAAACACTGTTAGCTGAGAAATATTGGAGTATTTATCATGTGCACTGTCTTTATGCAGGATTTGGCGAACGTATAGAGACAGATGATGGATACTACAGGCCTAGGATCCATAAAAGTCAAATGGCTATTTGTTTCGATTGCTGAAATTGGTGAAGATCACTGAAGTAAAACCAAGAAAAGTATATTTTGATGGATATCGCAGATATGGCTATGAAGTCAAACCCGAAGACTTGATGAAATATCATTGGGATAATGAAATGTTTCAAAACTAAGACTGAAGAGGTCCCTTTGGGACCAGATAAATCACATTCGTTGACTAGTTCCAAGGTAACTACTCCTTCTATGCAATGTAGTATAAGTATGCCTAGCTTAATTAATACTGTTAGACCCAGGGAAGGAAATACAAACAAATTATTTATGTTGTCTCTGTTTGCAAAACAAATTAATTTAGCACCATCTCATCTTAATTTACCAAAAGATACCGTATTGAGATTGAGAGATAGGACAGAAATTACGATTGTTTAACTGACTGATTCTAAGAAATAGTTTAATTATAAATTATTACTTTCGACTGAATAATATAATTTATTTTTTAGAATATGATCAAAGTGATATAATAACTATTTTTTCCAACATTAATTAATAATATATTTACTCACTACAATGCATGTAGGCGTGTATGAAATGAGAAAATGCGATAATAGATGCAAAAAAGTAGCAATAGCGAACTTAGGTAGCAAATCGTAAAAGAAAGGCATCTGGATATACAACTAAAAGTGAAGGTAACTGCGTAATATATTATTATAAAATATTGGCAGAAGCCTTCATTTTTCAAGATATGTTCTTGGGAATAGTAAAAGCATCTAGACGTGAATAAATGTATTCTTGATGGGTACATATAATAGAAAAAAGCTGGCATCTACAAAGTCAGATTCTATTCATTAGTGAGAGGTATATCCCAACTGATGCGTATCCTGTGTGGATGCTCGCGGGGTACAGTTAAATCGAAAACAATGAATTTTTGCTCACATAAATACTTGTTAATAATTTTAATCACACTACGCCAGTCATTGGCATATTGATGCACAATTCTGACTAGTTCATCTGTAGTATATGACCCATTAAACAAACAAACATGTATGAGATTTTTTCGTATTATTTTGGGGCAGTCAAAGTAACTCTGGGATACATATATCAAACTGATATTATAATGTCGTCCTTCAACAAAATAAAGAATAATTTTCTCTTGCACTTTTTTCGGATCAGCATATACATCTTCGAATATAGCTACTATACCTCTATTGGGAGAAAATGAATCTACCTTAGGGATTTTATCGGGTTTCAAAGCTCGGAATGTAATATTTTTACAATATGACTTTGAACTATTCGCAATTATCTGATATGCTGATTTGAGGTATAAGTATTTCGGCTCCTTAAGATTATGGCCGATCAAAACCAAATCATCACACTTTATATAACGTGTTCCTTTTTTTTTGCCATTAAATATTTGATAAAGTTTATTTTCAAGCATGAGATTAAGAACCTTATTAGTTTTCTATGAAGTAGTACAACCTGAAATTAGAAGAGTAAAAGGCCATTGAGGTGTACTAGAATGGCCATTATATTTTTGAGCATCTTTAATCTCATCAATGTAGTATACTAGCCTATCAACCAGCTCAAGCTTTTTTATTTTCATGTCAGACTAAGTATTAATAATAATATACTAAAAATAATTTTAATCCTTAGCTTCATCCAAGAATCCTTTCTCAATTAGCGTATGCTTGATATAAGGAAAAAGTTCACATGTATAAGGCACTTTGATAAGATATATACCTTGGTTCTTGCATATATCCCGCTTCTTCTGATCACACATCTTTTGTGATTTTAAATTTTCACTCTCCCTATGATATAGACTATTGTAATGATAGTGCTGGGGGCCCTAGAATTCAAACACAAGATATAATTCCTCATTATATCCATCTAAGTGTAATCTATCTAAGAACTTAGCTCTACATGGTGGGATTTTCTTACCAAACAAATCTTCAAAAATATATCAGCATTTACACTCTTGAGTGTGCTAGCATAGAAGGCACCATTCGAATTTTTTTACTATAAACTTTAATAGATACTTCCACTGGTGTACACAGTGTTGGGTACAGTCCTAAGTCCAGTTTTAAAAACTGGACTGGACTGGACTGTTCCATTGGAACTAGTTCCAGTTCCAGTCCAGTCCAGTTTTCACGTGATTTGTCTAAAAAATTTTTATTGGCCATAGGCTTTATATAATTTGTACATATATATATACTAATTGCTAAATAGTAATATATTACTAAGATCCCAAAAATTAATAGTTTAGATTTACAAAGGCCTTCTATTATCCCTTATTCCAAAGAAATTACTACCAGAAAGCTTTACTACTAGTACCTGTTGGGAACTTTAGCTTTTATAGATCTACTAAATTTATATAAATATTAACAAAACTACAAATTTTATTTATATTTTTATATAACTTACTACATGTTAATAGTATCATGGGAATATATATAAAATATTAAGATTAAAGATGTTTAAGATTGTGCACAAGCACTAAGATTAATTAAAGTAATCCTTATAGCAATTTACTAAAGATTTATAGTATAAAATATGATAATGAATTAAGTTAACTGGCATACTTCTTTTACTATTAATTAATTGTTTTCAATAAATCATAGTAACTACTCAATTAATCACTCTGCATGCTTATCTAAGTAATTGTATGTTATATACAAACAGTTTATTTGGATTGATCAGTTTTCATATTATAAATTATTTATTAATTAAAACTAAAACTTGTATAGATACGAAATATAAATATTAACAATCACAATACCAATAGTTAAATAATTATACTAAATAAGAAAAAATAAAAGTTTTATCACATTATTATATTATTATTAATTATAACTAAATTTATATAAAAGCAAAATTTAAGTACTAAACAATTATAATACTAATTTAGTTAGATGCTTAATTATATCAAAAAAAAGTTAATATATTGATATTATAAATTATTCATTATAAAATCAAAACTTGTATAGTAGAAAAATTTATGCTATTTAAATCATAAATACAAGTTAATGTATTTGTATATTTAGACAAATCTTATACAGTATATAAATATACAGTACAGTAGTTATAAAATTTTATAAATATAATTTATTTTTATTTGTATATATATATTATTTAGATCCAGTTCCAGTAAGTACTGGAACTGGACTGGTTCAGTCCAGTAGTGGTCCACTGGACCAGTTCAGTCCAGGGGCCAACACTGGGTGTACACCATTCTCGCAAGACCAAAGATATACATTATGTCCATTTATTTGCCTGGTCTTTCCTAAGTATCAGCCTCCACGCTTCTTGGCGTATTCCAAAGCCTGAGCTAGTTCACTTAAGCGAACAGTATGGACGAAATGCACAGATAATATGCTTTGGGGCGGGTACTCAACTTTTTCTGGATCAGATATTAACATCAACTCCTCTCTTACAAATCCTCGCTTTGGAGTATATTCTCCGTCGAGATAATAAAGCACAGGTTCATTTTTAGATACTATGATTTTTTGGACTTTATGAAGACTTGGTGACCATATAGGATCAGTTATGCGCTTCTGATTCTCTATACCCCCTTCCCATTCTGCATTAGCAAGAAGATAACGGACCGTATTGCCTTTCTTTAAAGTTTTTTCATTCTTCCCGACAGGTTGCTTAGATTTTATAGATGGTCTGGACTCAACCTTCTCTAACAAAATAGCCTCCAAAGGTGCTAATCCCCATTTTGAAGAACCTGGTTCTCTAATAAGACATGTAGGATAGTTATTCAAATAATCGATAGCATTTGGCAAATACCTAACCCATGCTCTTATTAATCTCGAATCGAAAGATATAAACTCAACAGCGTACTGTATCTTATATAGAATTTTCGAGAGTGTCTGATTGAAACACTCTACAATTGCAGTTCCTCAATAACTATATAGGCCAATTACTTGAATTGTTACATTATGCTCTTGCATTAGTCGGGATATCCCACCCATAAATTCACGACCACTATCACATTGTAGAAGCTTTGGCCACGTCAATGGATTATTTCGACTCCCATATATTCTCCTAAATGCCTTAGCAACTTCACAGACATTTTTTGACTTAAGTGGAACTGAAGCTTCATATCTCGAGGCGCAGTTTACTGCATTAAATACCGCTTTATAAGTCTTACCTCTGTAATGGTCATAGGACAGGAATAATACATCACATTGATGAACACAATTTGGTTGTGCTATTTGCCATAGCTGAACCTGAGGACATGCTTAGAAGGGCATTTATAAATCTGGTATGATTCTTGTTGATTTAGTCATTCTTCTATAGCTTGAAGACTGAACCGGTACCCTTTTTTTTACATGCATTTCTTAGAGATTTAGGGTTAGAAAACTTTCAGTAGGTCGATAATATATTTCTCATAGAATAAGATTCTGTTCTATACTACGAGCCTCATCAGGATCTATTACAATTTGCGGTTCTCTCATTTTTTATACATTTTATTATAATAAAAATCTTTATTCAGCAAAGTTTTTCAAACTGGCAGTGTATTATAAATGTCATTGGATAATCCACCTAGTGAAAGAATCAAAAAATTCAAAAGTGCTTTATCAACAATACAAGATCGAGTCTGCAAATTACAACAGGATCTAGACTCAAAAAAGGATTATATTAAATACCTTGAAAAAGAAATCTCGATTCAAGATGAAGAACTAGACCTGTTGGATTAGAAATTTTTAATCTTAAAGAAAAGTTAAAAAAAGTGTTTAAAGATTTTAAAAATCAAGAAAATTATATTGATTATATAGAGAAGCAGTTAGTAAATTTTCAGAATGAATCGACAGGCTCAATGAAAAAATACTTATTTTGTATAAAAATTCTAATGATACTTTAGATATAGCGCAACTAGTCATTTGACTCGATTATTTAATGATCGATCATTGATCGAGTTAAGGTAATAATCGAGTATAAAGTTATAAACTCGATCAAAAATAGATCAATCATTGATCGATCATACCGATCGAACAAGTAGTTATATTTTGATCGATTAAGAAAAAATTAATAAAAAATTTTAAATTATAAGACCTGATTTGAACTAAAAAATCTAATAAAATTTTTTATTCGGGTTGACTAAAAGTCAACAGATCGAAAAGACAGCCAAGCACTGATACCCGGACCAATGCTCTGACATTCACATGCATAACGAAGACGCATAAGCTAAGCCCAATGTCAACAGGAATTTCCTGTATAAACAGCGCCGAAATCAGATGCATGCAAAGATAAGCAATTTAATGAGTAGCCTGTTTTGAATGATACAATCAATTACTAATTTGAATTTATTTGCACATATTTTAAATTAATGCTTAGGAAAAAAAAAGACTTAATAAAAAAAAAAAAAAATAGCATCGATTCTCGTCATTCGTCATCGCAAAAATAATTTTGTCAGGCATTATTAATTCGGGTGCGAATTTTGGCACATATGGATGGATGGTGCCAATTGTTCAATCGTGCGTTTCTTCTATTTAGCAATTCCATGAATGACCTAATAGGATAATTGATTAAAACCTAAAATTATGCTTATCTGACTTCATATGCTCGTTCACACACTATCCACTTATCTTCATACCCGATTAGAAGGCTTAATGGATCTAACCAGATTGTTGCTGGCGTATCCCTGCTTAGCAATATTTTCGATCTGTTGACTTTCGTCAACTCAAATGAATTTATAAACTCGTGCGACCAATTAGGATTTACACAGTATTTGATTATCTGTGCGTTTGATAGCTGCATTTCTGGATTGTTTCCGGCATTTCTTTGCTTATTGACTTATGTCAATTCGAATATGACATCAATATTGTTAGATAAACAACATATAATAAATATGCCATGTAGCTTTAACCGCTACTAAATTGAATGTTATCGGGTTTCTAATAAGCATAGCTATTGATAAGGATTTAATGAAAGAAGATCGGTATAGCTATGCTACTTTTTTATAGAAACTTTTTGTATGGTTTGATTACGTATCTACTCTCTTATATAAGAAGAATCACACTATCATATTAGTATTAGTATGTATACCTCTTTATACCCGTGGGCTTTAATCACGATACTAATATAGTTAGACGCTTAATTATACCCAAAAAGGAAAAATTATAAAATTAATCCATTACAATAGTAAGCAAATATTTATAAATGCAGTATAATACGCATTTATTAAACAGTATCTTTCAAAATGTCAAATTCAAAAAAGCGTAATAAGCAAACAACAGTTTCTCAATTTAATAAAAAAAATCATAATGACGATTCTGACCTGTATTCTGAAGAACCTCAATGGATTGATCTTGGAAAAAATAAGATTAGTTGGGTTTGGAAGTATTTCGGAGTAAAGACTGATAATCGTGCTTACTGCAGGCATAAGGATAAAGATGAAGATGAGGAATGCGGGTGGAATTGTGTATATAATTCTCAAACTAGTAGTATGGGCCATCATTTAAATAGTATTCATAAAAAATATGAAGAAAAATCGGTAAAATTTATAGATTAATGATTAATATATATTTAATAATAAATAAGTTCATATCGTATTAACAAAAATTTTTTAAATTTTTATCAGAAACAACTAACCATTGATAGTCAAATAAAAAAGATAGCACAACATAAGGAATCTAAACAAACCGAACTATTATATGCCGTTACTGAATGGGTAATAATAGACTCTCAACCTTTTAATGCCATAAATGGGTTAGGGTTTCGAAAGATGATAAAGAAATTGGATCCAGCATTTCGCTTGCCATGCTATAGAACTATCAAAAAAACCTTGGGTGTTAGTTATCAAGCAACTTTTCAGGCAATAAAAGAATTAATCAACAATTCATGTAATACTGTAGCTATAACAGTAGATCTTTGGACATCACGTGCAAAAGAAGGGTATATTGGGCTAACAGGCCATTGGTTAAGTGACGAAATGGAATTATATGATATTCTTGTTTGTATTGAACCTATCAAATATCCCCACACAGGTGATCATATTCGTAACACTATTATTTCTAAACTTACATCTTTAGATTTGAGTGACAAAGTTAAAATAGTAGTTACAGACAATGGTTCTAATGTAGTAAAGGCAATTCGTGAGTGGGAGGGTGTTGAACACTTGTCATGTACAGCACATACCCTTCAGCTATGTGTAGTTAAAGCTTTACAAAAAATCCATCTGTATATAAAAAGGTTTAAACATTTAAATAAGTTTTTCAATTCACCTAAACAAAATGAAAGATTAGAAGAAGCACAACATCAATTAAAAAGATATGAAAGTGATAATAATAATGATCATAACTTGGATAATTTGACATCTAGTCAAACTTCTGATCAAATTTTGTCAACAGATTAAACATTACCTGATACTACAGATGAAGTAGTTTATATACCCTTAAGAATTTTAAAAACTATCAATGAATGCAATACTCGATGGGGATCTTCTTTAGCTTCTTGGAAACGGTTAAAAGAATTAAAGGATTCTATAAAGCATGTACTCTTTAAGCTATCTTTAGAAACAAATAGAGAGGCAAAAAAAGACTATGAAATATTAAAAAAACGGTTTTTAAAATCATGGGAATGGGATTTGCTTGATGAATTAATTGATCTTTTTAAACCAATTGAAGAGGCAACAGAATGGCTTGGTGGTCAAAAATATTGTACATTATCATTAATATTTCCTACAGTTCAAGTATTAAAATATGATTATATTGTAATTGAAGAAGATAATGAAGGTATTATTTATTTATTTATTTTAAATTGTTTAATAAGTAAAATATTAATTTAATATTTATATATATTATAAAAGAAGCATCTGATTATGAAGAAATTGAGGATGAAACTATAGAAGAAACTGAGAAGGAAGGTACTGATGATGATACTGATAGTGAAGAAGTAGAAGAACCTACTAGACCAAATATTAATAAAACTATTAAATTGGTTAAAAATACAATTTGTGATGCTCTCTTTAAATATTTTGATAATCCAACAGATTCAGTTTTACTTGCAAGTCTTTTGGATCCTAGATTTAAAAGAATGAAAGGGTGGTCAGAAAATGAGAAAGAAAGAGCAATCTCTTTATTAAGGTCAGAATATGTTTTATTTACGAATGAAAATAATCAAAGTTCTAGTAATAGTCAGAATAATTCTTTTGAAGATCAAATAATTAATGATAATCGTAATTTTAAATCACGATTATTTGATGATGATGAGAATGATATTATTTCTGAAGATGAAATTGATCATTATCTTGACAGAAACCGGATATCACAAGCTAACAGTAATGTTGACCCATTTAAATGGTGGAGAGAGAATAAAAATAAATTTCCTATCATTTTTAAAATATCTTAAAAATATTTAGGAATTCCTTCAACATCTGTTCCTTGTGAACGTCTTTTTAGTGATGCGGGTAAACAAATAACGGATGAAAGAAGTAGGCTTAAACCTGATACTGTTAATGAACTTCTTTTTGTTAAAAGAAATAGAGAATATTTTAACTTTTATGATTAAAAAATTATGTTTTATTTATTTTTTTATTAAAATAAAGTTATTTTTATTATTCGCGTTTATCATTTATTCAAATTTAACTACTTTATTAAAATATATTCAAATTCAATTATACTATTAACGTCTTGCACTGTTATGTGACTATAGAACTTAGTCAAGTACAAAAAAGTATTGGCCCCATGATTATAGTTGGTGGTAGGATTAATTTGGCAAATTAATACAGCATTTTTGGCTATAATTATTTTGTGCCGTAATACCGTAATGATAAAGTATGGTGCCGTAAATAGTTAATTACAGACTTTTTAAAACAATAATTGTAGTAATTATTACGAAGTGTCATAATAATTACGATATGTCGTAATAATTACAACATGTAATAATAGGCCTATGTGTTGTCGATAGTCACGATAGGGTTATTATGCGAGGATAATCTTGATTTGTGCTATGAGATTGAGGCTTATATGAAAAGGTAATAGCATATGATTGTATGCAATAAGAAATTATAGATATGCATGTGATAGAGATTGTACTTAAGTATGCATGCGGCAGAGATTATAAAGATACATGTGGTGAATCTCAGTGCTTTCTTACTTCGCTTGTCTTCTTACTTGTTCTCTTCGATGCCCGATTATAATCTGGCTCCCATCCCTCACACCCTCTCTCTCATTCATTGCATCTAGCGCCCTGCCTGTTGTCATGTGTAACGAGTTGAATGCGCCGCACCATAGCGTGGGCTCGAACTCGCTCTTTTATGTGGATGTTATCATGTGTACCAAGTTGAAGTAGTGTTAACTCGCTACACTATAAAAGTTAATATAGTAAGGAGTTGAATGCGCCATTAATATAAAAATTGATATCATGTGTAATGAATTGAATGCGCTGCACCATAGCGTGGGCTCGAACTCACTATTTATAAAAATTGATGTATGTAGTGAGTGGAATGTGCCGCACTATAAACGTGGGCAAAAAAAAAAAAATAGAATGCGCCACACCTTAGCGTTGGCGACGATCCTCAATTATGCTTTGTCACATGAGCATATTTTAGAGTTGTTATGGGCATAATATGCAATAGCAGAAGAGAGTGGAGCACTACTCCTATCATGTATCTTCATAATTCTAATAAAGACAGTGTTTATGTTTAATATGAAACTCAAGTTATGCAAAGCAAAAAATTAACTTTTAGTGCCTAATAATAATTACTACAATAGTAATAATTACGACATGTAATAATAATTACATGTCGTAATTATTACTACATGTAGTAATAATTACGACATGTTGTAATTATTATTACATATCGTATAATTACGATTATTATTACAAGTTGTAATTATTACTATTGTACGACAGGGTGAAACCTGAGTTGCGAAATAGTGAAATCTGCTATGATCATCACGTGTGGGTGAAATCCGCTTTTATATAATAAAAAACATATTAAAACGCGGATTTCACCCTAACCCAATTACAATTACAACTTTTGTAATAATTATTACATCATGCATTTTGAATTACGGCGCCAAATCATTACTTTGTATCATAATTAGATATTTGCCTCTCGTGCTAGCATATATTTCGTACATCATGTGATACTGCACGAGATATAATCGTTTGCACACTATATGTGCAGACTTTTGATGAAGTTATAATATCAATTAGACGTAACTCAGTAACATTTGACATGCTGTACAAAATATATACTAATATTTCGATGTTACGATAAGAATTATATTCTGATTCACAGATGTTTTTAGTTATGTGTGTTTTGTAGTTTTAAGATAAGGGGAGTAACAAAAATCAGGTGATTTTTTAGGGGGGGAGGAGGGCAAAAAAAGTTAAAATTATATATAAAAACCTGACTATTTATATATTAAGGAAAAGGGAGGGGGTAGGCCTCTGATAAAAAATAATCAGGTGATTAATGACACTGCCCTAATTATTACTATCATTCCGCTTACATATAAGGGCTTATCAACTTATAATGCGAAAAAACTATTAATAATAGAGAATAGACACATGGTTCAGTTACAATATGAGGGCCTTAATTTGGAATATTTGTTAGGCTTCGCTGCTGTTTTGATAGCGCAAAAACCTGTAAGTGTATTATTTACAGTTTTACCATCTTATTTAATATAAATTTTTTATTTTATTCTGCGAAGTGAATTATATAGTTGTTTTTATCATTGTTCTTATATATAAATTATTGGATTAGTGTCTAATTAGAGATAGTGAATCTATTTATACTCGATTAATAATCGATCCAATCATTGATCGATCATTAATGTATTTATATACTCGAGTCTATAAATTTTATAATTGATCGATCATACTCGATCAAATCATATAATCGAGTTTTAATCGATGATTGAAAAAATTTTTTCTATCAATCATCGATCAATAATTTTTTTGTCGAGTCAAATGACTAAGCGCAACAACCAGGATCACCCATATTATCTCTATCTGAAAATCAAACTACGATTCAAAATAATAGAATTTAGCGAGAGATTAATAATATTAGACGTTATCTTCAAAGCCCAATTACAACAGCACCTACAATAAATGGCATTGTAAATTATCTTAATATAATTTCTGATACCGAAAATAGGTTTGAAAGATTAGTGTTAGAAATATATCCATGAGCAAATACACATACAATTAATGCAGAAAATCAAGTAACAAATTTACAAACCCAGTTAGCTAATTTGCAAACCCAGTTAGCTGATTCACAAACCCAGTTTGCTGATTCACAAACCCAATTAGCTATGCTTCAAAATGACTATGATCTTTTTTATTAAGCTTATAGAGCCCACAAACTTAACTATCACTTATTAAAAGCAACTTTATAGAAAAAAAGAAGCGTATATCAGAGTTACTTCAAGAAAAATTTGTATTATGCCTCTTAAATAGACAATTTCAGATTCAAGCTCAACAGAACGGTCAGCAACTACAAGAATGTAAAATAGATGGGGCAATTACTATACATCTTTTAAATCTTACAACAAATCGATACAACAAGTGGAAAATTAAATGCAAGACTATAGAAAATAAATGGGGCAAGTGAAAAATCGGGCCCGAAATTCTAAACAATTAATTAATAATAAATTTTTACGCTATAGAATAATTCACTAAATATGGCAACAGTTGCAAGAGACTTAACCAGTATTGCACTATTAATTGCAGAGATTCCAAATTATAGTGAACAAATTCCATTAGATGAATGGAATCAAAGAATTAATCAAATATTAACTTTGCCATTGATTATGGCAGCCGGCTTCAATGATGTACTCCGAACAGATATTTTAAAAAATAAGATGGCTGGAAAATATACAAAATACCCGCTCAACACGCTGGTAATAATATCGATACTCCAGCCCGTTTCATTGTTTGGTTGCGTCATAAATATCAAACAGAAACAGTTGGTGCACAACAAGTTGCTACTCAAAGATTAGCACAAGAAAAATTCTTACCATTTGATAATCCAGAAACATATAAGACTAGAATCTGCCCTCTTTTATTAGGGGTTGCTGATGGTAATACCAATATCTTAGGACTTCTTAAAGGCCATTTATCGGGAGAGCTTTATACTTGGATGAAAATTGCTAACCCTGCTGGCATTAATGCATTTTTTACAGAACTTAAAAATATGTGGTTAGAACGTCCTCCAAATTTGTATAGAAGCTCTATTTCTGACCAAATCTTTCAAGCTCCGCCTATTACATCTCAATCAACAATTACATCAAAAGAAATGACAAAACCAAAAACTGAAACCCAGGTACAATCTCAACAGCCAATCTCACGACCTATTTCTTTACAAATTAGACCACAACCGGCGGGAGCATCTGAAAAAATTCTTGAAGAAAATATGAATAGATTATTACTATGGCTTTATGGCGAAGCTCCAGAATTTATCCCCATACAGGCCCCCTCTTTACCTCCAAAACCACAGTTAAAAAAGAATATTACTTCAAATACTGATAACAGTGATGAAATTACTAAAGATATGGCAGATATGTCTTTGAATATGATAAAATGGCTAAAAGCGTTAATGCTATTGCTAAAACCATTAAAAAATCTCAGTGGTATTGCTCAAATTGTAGTAGGATAGGACATCATTCTTGTAGCTGTTCTTGAAAGAAAAATAAAAAGAAGCATAAAAAGAAAGGCAAAATTAATAATGCTCGTATACTCAGATACTTCTACAAATGGATCTGAATCTAAACTAATTCTGATTCTAGCTCTGTGAGAGTTCTTCGTCTGAATCAGAGTCTGAGGCTGAAATTAATATTAATATATCTCAAGCAAAAAAAAAGTAAAGAAAAAGTATAGCACTAGTACTTCTTTATAGAAGAAGAAATCAAAGACTTGAGATAAAAGATGCAGAAGCACTCCCTTTAGCATCAGTTCCTATTTCCAAGAAGGAAAAGCAAAGTTTAAAGTTTCCATCACAGGATGAACAAGCCCACTTAGAAAAAATTATTGAAAAAATTATTGAGAAGGTGCTTAATGAAAGTTTGGCACTATTACAACTTCTCTTTTTCAGCCAGAAACTGAAAATTCTAAAACATCAGCCGATTCTGAGGATGATAAGTTCATCGATAACCCCATGGAAATAGATTTTGTTCAGAGAAAAGAACCCGCCACAGATGTTGTCACTACTAAGTGTAAAATCAAGCATCTGGTGATTCCGGGGCCACAGTTGACCCTGGTGCTAACTTCGCAATTATGTCTGAGGACATAGCCAAACGATTGAAGCTAGAGATTGATACAAAAGAAAAACATGACCATAGGGGTATTGCTACTACTCCCACAAAATCTCTTGGAATTGTTAGAAATATCTCAGTAAATTTCGCTCCCAGATGTACTATATATGCTGATTTTACAGTAGTAAAGTATCCTAAACCGATGCTCATTTTACCTAACATATTGCTTGATAAATATAACTATAATTTACTTGCTTTAAAACGAGAATTGAGACTAGAGTATAATGGTAAGGAATTTTTTATTCCAGTTAATATGCACAAGGTCAAGAACAATCTCGAAGTGAATTGTGCAAACATAACTCCAGATTGTAACGATTTTTCGACTCTGGATAACATATCACAGGACTCATAGGTATGTTGATATATTAAAAAAAAACACATGAGCTATGAGGAACTCGAAAAAATATTATATAACACTCTTATTTCCAAAGCTAAATTAATTGAGATTAATAAAACTTCTGATCCTTTTTTCTATATTAACTATGAATTCTGGCTTAGTGAAGTACTTTTAAATGAATATAATGAACCGAAAGATGAGTTATTAGCTAGGTACTTTTCTGATTCGCGTATAGCTTCCTCTTCTTCGATACGATCTTTTCTAATTGAAGCAATTAGATCATACAAGACATCTAGTAAGGAGTTTTGGCAAGAACCTTTAGTTGAAATCTCAAGTAAGTCAGAACTTTGAACGGGTTTGGGTTTTGATAGTTTTTTTTTTTTTTTTTGCTTTCCCTGTACATGATCCCAGAGAGTCTTAATAGATTCAGGAATTAAAGGGGTCTGAGAGGGACTAGATGATTCCCTTGAAATTGACTTGTCTAACAACTTTAAAGGTCCTACAATTGGATGATTATTTTCTTTTTCTTGGTCTGAAGGAGGAACCGATGAGATGGTTTGCACCTTTCTAAGCTCCTCATAAAAGTGGTTTCCATTTTGCTGAAAACGCTCACAATTGTTCCATATATCATGAACACGATTTTTATTAATATGGTACTCCTTTACTATTATATATGCCGTAACTTTATTTTTAAGATATCTAATCTCTTCGATCTGCTCAGGTGTTAAAATATTGGCACCCCGCCAATAATGAGTTTTTAAAATTGAGGTATGCATACTCTCCAAATATTTTTAGACAATATATTTAGATGCATAAAAAATATTAGGCATTAATATTTATCGTTTTAGATGGATAATAAAAATTAGAATTCAATATTTATTATTTTAGAATGGGAGAGGACATTAGAAAGCATAATTTATTGTTTTAGGTAGGTAGAATACATTCTAATATGCTATCTAAAATAATAATAAAAACGATCGATAACCTTCATGTTCATTTTTTATTTATTGTGATTATTATCTAATATAAAATTTGAAAGTTTTTTTTATATGTTTATGGCTAATGTAAATAAATGGGAACATATGAGCAGAGTGCTACAGAAAAGGGAGAAATCAACAAATTTTCAAATTTTTCTTTTTTTACACAACTCAATTTAGAATAACATTAGGAACATTTTTCATTTAAAACATGAAAGCTATTGTATTAATAAAATTTTGTAATATAGCTCTTTAAAGTTTGTATTTTCATATGATTTATTATAAAATTTACAACATAAAAATTGATCTTCTGAAGATATTTTGTTTTGTCGATTTCCCCCTTTTCTGTAGCACCTAGCCCATATGATCTCGAGAAAAAG
Organism: Gigaspora rosea; assembly: GCA_003550325.1. Classification (NCBI taxonomy): domain Eukaryota; kingdom Fungi; phylum Glomeromycota; class Glomeromycetes; order Diversisporales; family Gigasporaceae; genus Gigaspora; species Gigaspora rosea. The sequence continues at coordinate 236,137 of QKWP01000431.1, forward strand.
ATACGTCGCATCTTACAAGACTTATCCAAGATACGAACGAATACATGAAGATCAATAATGAGACCAAACGGTTGAAGGTTAAAAATTTTAAACTTTTTTCCCAATATGTTTGTGCGGAGATATCTCTCGCCAAATATACCGGTAAAGCTGAATTTCATACAAAATCAGAGGAAGTGAAATTGCTTCAATCTGTGATTAATTCATTCACCAGGATACTTTGATATAAATAATCAGCCAGATGATCCCGAGAGAACCGATTCATATGTAAAAAGTGGTACCGAAAGAAATAATGAGTCAGAGAGCTCTAGCGCTTCTTCAGAACAAATCATACCTGCTACTATTTCCAAAAAAAAGATATCATTAGGTGGCTCAGGGAACCCTATCGATATAGACAAATTACTATCATCAGTGCTCACCTGCTCAATATTACTTTTTCTATTAATCGTAATTATATGGTTAGTCATTGTGAAAATTTGGAGAGCATCATGCCAAAAGAAAAAGTTGGATATCCTGCCCACAAAAAATATATAAATAGAGAAGAGGTACCGGATAGGCCGGAGATAATATCTAAATATCTACCGTATGAGTACTAGCGCTAGTGGGACTTCTTTGAATCTTTTTTCAATATGAGCCATAAGGGCCGTGACAGATATTACGTAATATTCATTTACTATGAGGGTACCCCCCTTCCCCCCACGTAAGACGATTCTGATTGGTCGATTTTAAAAAAATTTTTGGAGAGTGGCGAAATGTGGCGTTCTTCCATATAAAAGTTTTTTCTTACTAAGTTAACGATACATGTCCACTAATTGAAAGTTGTAGAGCTCGCCGAGATGCATCTAACGGTGGTTAGATTATCCAATTCGGCACAGTGTATGGCGAGATATCGTCGAAAAATGATTGGCCGACTATATAAAATCCCACGACGCAGATTACATATAAAAATCACTATAGGCGAAATGTGGCGTGCTTCCAATAAAACTTTTTTTCTTAATAAGTTAACGATACATGTCCACTAATTGAAAGTTGTAGAGCTCGTCAAGGCGCATCTAACGGTGGTTAGATCATCCAAATCGGCCTAGTAGATGGCGAGATATCGTCAAAAAACGATTGGCCGACTATATAAAATCTCTGTGTAAACAAATATTGTTTACATAGAGATTTTATATAGTCGGCCAATCATTTTTTGACGATATCTCGCCATCTACTGAGCTGATTTGGATGATCTAACCACTTAGATGCACCTTGACGAGCTCTACAACTTTCAATTAGTGGACATGTATCGTTAACTTATTAAGAAAAAAAGTTTTAAATGAAAGCACGCCACATTTCGCCTATAGTGATTTTTATATGTAATCTGCGTCATGGGATTTTATATAGTCGGCCAATCGTTTTCGATGATATCTCGCCATCCACCAGGCCAATTTGGATGATCTAACCACCGTTAGATGTGTCTCGACGAGCTCTACAACTTCCAATTAGTGGACATGTACCATTAACTTAGTAGGAAAAATAATTTTAGATGGAAGAACGCTATATTTCACCACTCTCCAGTTGACAGGTGGATTATCAATTAATAAAAGTATAAAAATTTGGCATCATACAAAATTTTACTAATGAAATATATCTTTGGCTACTAAATAAACTTTTTTAGCTCTCAAAAATACATTATTTCAGTATATAATTATATTTTAAATAAGTTTAATTAGTGCTAAAAATTATAATATATTAGTAATATATTATATTATATATATAATTATATATATTATATATGTGTAACGTAAGACTTGGCTTACCCCCCTCCCCCCTATGATATTACGTAATATCTGTCATGGCCCTAACTAGTGTTGTCATGGGACACGGACACAGACGGCGGACAGTCCGGGACGGGACGTCCGGGACATGTCCGCCCAGAATTTTTTTTGTCCCGGACATTTTGAACTTCCCCAGGATCGCCACCAAATTACTAATAAAATTTTTTCGATCACGTGAAATTATCTAATAATAGATCACGCCTTGGTGTAACGTAACACGATCATGAAGATCAAAACAAAACGTTTGTCTTTAAAAAATCTCTCTTTACTCAAAATTTTGCTTAAGAAACCGCTTTTCATGTTCTAACAAAAAAATTCCTTAGGTAATTTTACAATATGCCAAACCTTTTTAACCCTAATTATAACCCTAATCCTAACATAAACGAACTCTAAAGAATTTTGTCGATATCACGTGATCGAAAAAAAATTGGTGGCGATGCTGAGGAAGATGACATTTTGCGACTCAACACGTGATCATCTACCAATAAAATTCGTATAATTCCGCAATTTGATTGGTTTTACCCGGCGGACATGTATCATGTTGAGACATTATTGCGGATATGTCCCGGATGTCCCGTCCCGGATGTCCCGTCCCGGACTGTCCACGTCCCTGAAAAATCGGCGGGACAATGTCCGTGTACAACACTGGCCCTAACCATACCTTTTCTGATAAATCTTTAGGCAGATTTATTAAGACCTTTTCAGCTTGAGATACTGTATATGCTAATAACCAGCCAATATGGATCTGGTTACTGCCCTTACTATTATGCTCATGACGTAGCAAAAATCGGTAGTTATTCATTACTATATCACCCATCCTCTTCTGTTCTGATATTATTTTACGAAATACCTGCCTATTCTCTTCTGTGATCGGAAGATGAATTTCGCTAGGCTCGAAGCCTATGTACTAAGAAAGTTGGTCGTCAATTCAGCCATTATATTATGAAAGTATATATTTAAAAATACTAACACCTTTTTTCTTATAAATTCGAAAAAAGAAATGCATATTAGAGGACAGAAGATTGAATATAGGAATTGAAGTTAGCAAGTATTATTGCATAAGAAAAAATATACTATATAAATAATATTATAAGTACTTAGCTGAAATTAATCTCCGCTAAAATACTTAATAATAGATCACTCATTTAAGCGCTTCTTCTCTTGTCACAGTTTTAAGATGGGAATACCATAAATATCTAAAGTTATTAAGCTCTAAAATTTTTGATATGTGGGGTAGGAGAGGTAGGTCAGCAATTATCTCTTTTTTTCGCATAGATAAAACTGGGCTGATCTCTTCTGGAATCAATACATGTTTTTTATAACGCATATGGTAGACCAACTTGTGGAAGAATATTGTACCCTTTTATACATTTTGCAAGCTTATTAGGGTACTTCACAAAATCAGAGCATATTTTTTCCTTTGTTTCGCTACCTACTGAGAACTTCTTATTTTTTGTAAGTTTTTTAGCGCATTTTATAAATGCCTCTCATAGTGTCTCGACAGGATTGTTTGCTATAAATTCTCGTAATTAAAACCATTGCCATGAAATACTTCATATATACTATCTACCTGTTGATATAATATTTCTTGTGCTTTTTTGACTGCATTTCTGTAAGTACGTTGATAAACTTTCTCACAAGATTCCATCATCTTAGAAGTAATGCCATTCACCACGATATTCTCTTTTACAAACCCCCAAGCCACAACTTGGCTTTCTTTTGAGCGTAATTATCTATTTGTTTATACTTCTCATCCGGATCCTCAATTTGCATTATTTTGTCTAAGGATGCTGGTTCATAGCTTTTGTTATACATGATAAATCGGGCACAGAGGCCAATAATAGTTTTTTCGAAATAATAATATAAATCTAGCTCCCTACCCAACTCTTTCGCCACATCAACAAATTTTATTTTTTCGCCTTTGGTTAGATGTAATTTTCAACTATATAAATCAAAAGTTGTTTCTGGATAGGTTACTACAAAACTAAAACGCTCGCCTGGTACCAGAATCCTATTTTCATATTCCCCCTTCATTCGTCCCATGAAACGTTGGACACATTTGTTATTGACATATGCTTCGGTCTCTATAAATTGCTCAAAATCCCATTGCTTTGTATTAGTTATAGTGTCTCTGAGAACATCTTCAATGATGTCATGGAGTGATCGATCATTATTGATATCCCTGACATTATCCATAATCCGTTCACCTATAGTCTTAAAAAGCTGAGATTTGCCTTGTTTTACAGTATCAATTCCTTTTACGAAAAGTTTCTTCAGATCAAAGTTTACTGCATCCTCATGAAGGGTGCCAAAATATTTTTTCTTTTCAGTGAACTACCGAAAATAGTACTTCTTCATAAGCCATCTTAAAATAATCCGATCTACTTTTTAGTTTAAGAAATGTGTTCACCTCATTGCGCAATTTCTCTATTACCCCCATAGTAATTTTGACCATCTCAGTTCAGTATTCTAGTTTCGATATTGTACCATTATTGTAAGCAAGATCACATTTTTCATAACAGAAATCTGGGCAAGTGAGATATAAGGAATCAGTATCGCCATATTTTATCCCAAAGCCTTTCTTTTTTATGTAGTTTGCCACAAGCTTGATATTTTCTTGTCCAGCTGAAGTAACACCTCCAGCAAGTCCAAGTTCATAGAATGGAGAGTCACTTCTACCTGTCACACCATAGAATGAATTCATATACAATTTAATGACTTTCTGTTTAGAATTTAAAGAATCATAGGTAAAGCAGACAGAACTGTATTTTTTTATAAAATTATCATATGATAAATTAATAAAAGGATCTAAAATTTTAGCCATTTCGGCACGCTTCTCCATATTCTTTGTCGAGGACAAAACATTTTTGATTATACTCACTATTGAGATAGATTCACTGGCCAAATCCATTCTACTTTTAACTAATCCCATATATTCTTTTTTCTTTCCAATAGGCTTTAACTAGGCTTTTATTTCATTTCGCATACTGAGTAAAGTTGCCAATATCTTCGGAAAAAGACCTTTCTGATCAGATTTATTTTCATGCTGTATGGTCCAGGCTTGTACAAGTTTGCCATTATATTTAAACTTGATACTGTGGAGCACTTTGTTTTCTCTATGTAGTTTATCTACTTCTGAAAGTATAGAGACCATCTTTTTCGGTGAGAGATTGTAGGTCATAATTATGCTAGGGTATAAGGAAGCAAAGTCCAAACCTGTAACAGGACGTTTATTTTCAAAACCTTTCTCGGGTGGGAAAACATATGCTTCTGGAAACTTTTCAGATGCTTTCTGGTCAGAAGTTTTCATGCTGAATAGAATATCCTGGGCCCACGCTTCAGCACCTAAGAGATTACCTACTTTCATTCCTATGCCATAATAATGCGAGTCAAATAAAGTTATATATGCTATCGAAGCGACTTCTCTATAATCATTTATGATATTACATTTGACGATGAGCTCCTGACAACGTAGAGCATCTGTACTACAATAATTTATGATTTCATGCATATTTTTGATTGAAGAATTAGAAATTCCGTTCTTGGCTTTCAAATAATACTTCCATAATTTGCTTATGGGCATATCAGCTTTATCACTGAGACTATATTTTTCTAAGAAGAATTTGAGTGATCTTTTCTCAGAGCGGGGATGGAGTTGTGAGAAACTTGCACAAATATCAATGGGCACACATCCTGGAAGTTTAAGAAAAGATGATTCGAAGTCCAAATTGGGATTAATTTTAATATTAATGGAATCTCGGCCTTCTGTTTTTTTGCGACCCTTATCTGTTTTCTTTATCCATTGGTTCCTTTGGAAGAAACTATTAGTTAGTGGCTTCCTCGTTCCACCAAAATAATTCCAAGTAAGAATGGATTCAGCATCAGCTTTCTTATGCGGGTTTGCTGACATTTGTTGGACCATCCACTTGAGAACATTTAATTTGGTAGCCTTTTCTACAATGAAAGGCCAATCGTAACCTGAATCGTTAAAACCAAGTTGAATATCTGGAGCAAAAGATTTCCAACATAAAGCGAATGCCTTCAATAGATTGGTCTGATTTCTGCATATAACTGTGATCTAGTGCGGGTCTGGTTTTGTTTCTACATCGACTAAACATATTTTTTTTAGAGGAGTCAGATCATCTTTCTAGTGTAGGGTCATGCAAATCGTGAAAACTTGGTCTGTTTCATGTTTTGCTTCTGGTAATTTACCTGATTCTCGCGAACTATGTGTTTCTATATCCCATGTTATGACCAATGCTCGATCGCGAATAAAGAGAGAAGATGGGTATATTTTGTAAAGTGATTTGAAATTGTTTATGGAGCGAAAGTTATCAATATGGACATAAAATGCATGTGAACAAAGATAGGATCTCGCATAATAAGGTGCATTAAAATTATATCTATAGTCGCTTATTAACCCTCATCTGGAAAGTGGTATCCTATATTTTCTTGCAACTTTACGATAATATGTGCCTGTATTATCTGAAGTTGTCTCTATTTTACATTCAATATTAATCTTTGAATTATAAATTGAGATGATATCAAGAGTGGTAAACCTTTGGCTTTTTTTCTGAATAATAACTACAGAGAGGATATGCTTTTATACATTCCTTTTGGATTAGACTCATGTTTACAGTACCTCCTTTGTTGTCTTTTTTAGTAGTAAGTATGCTCTTTATTTTGGACCAGAATTTAGATGCTTGCATTGTTGGAAACAAGAAAATCGAAAAATACCTTGATATCAGTAATGGTGACAACTGCTTTCTGGCCATTAACGAGGTACCCATAAAGGCAAAGAATATAATAGGAGATTTGATTAATGTATTCTTTGGCTTTTTCTATATCAACTGGCATAAATGGAATATCGAGATGGTTTGCTATTTTATCATTAAGAGTTGAAGTTGATCCCTCATCGTTTCTCACAACTAATTCATTATGAGTTGGGATACCTATCAAGTAATTTTTACCTGAATAACGAATTACGCAAGCAATTTTATCTTTTGCAAATTCTTGTTATGGGGCGGGCGCGGTGAAGTCAACTGAAAGCTCGGATTGGGTCATTTTTTAGATAACTTTTGAAAGGTATACTATATCCTAAACTCGGAATATATTGTCCTGGAAAAAAAGTTTAAATAAAAAATAATTATAAAAATTTAAGAGATACCCAATGAGAGGCGAATTTATCTGCCAATATCTTTCCAATGGAGGGAATATGTGTGGACGGATTTGTGATCAACAAGAGGGATGCAAAATTCATTGGAAAAAGCGTTAGCGAAGCCCTTGCAAATAGTGTGAAAAACCCACTGCGTCAATGCATGGGATGTGTAATTTACATATAGATAAGTATCATTCGAAAACATATTATTATAAAAAGAAGCTAAATGTCTTACAAAAATCTGCCACAGAAATCTGCCCTAGGAATTTTTTCACTTCTAGAGGCAGGAAAAAAATAGAAAATTAACTTTATTGTACCGCTAGAATGCTTTTTTCAATACCCTGCCCTAGGTGCCCTAGATGATCTAGAAAAAATCAAACTTCTTTACTTTTTTATTTTTTATTTTTATCTATTGATATAGCAAAAATATAGCATACATACAGTGATCGGAAGTAAATCACCGGAAATTTTATAGGTAACACATAAGAGGCCAAATTTTACGTACGATTTTTATTTTATTATATTTTATATAATTACAAAATAATTATATAAAATAAAATAAAATATTTATATTTACATTCCTAAAAAAAAAAAACCCTGGGTTATTTAATATTTACAGTACCATCCTCGGGCTTTATATATTGTCTTTACTCGATTTGGCATACTACAGATAAGTGAACGAATATATTCAATTGATAAGTTATACCATTCCTCTTCTATAATTTTAACTAATTCTTCTAACTTTGTAGGCATGGGTTTTCTGTTACGAACTGCAGAATCAAGACGTTCCCAAAGATTTTCAATCGGGTTAAGATCAGGGCTATACGGTGCCCAATTTAATATATTAAAATTATGCGAATTCATCCACCATTCTGAATATGTAGATGTATGAATAGAAGCCAAATCTTGTTGAAAAATTAAATTTATTTCACCATGATGTTTTTCCATTAAAGAATTTGCCCAAGGAATAAAATATTTTGCAAGAATATCAACATAACTATCCGAATTCATATTACCCTTAATTCTTACTAACGGTCCAACGCCCCACCAACAAAAACAGCCCCAAAACATTACAGAACCACCACCAAACTTCATAGTCGTATTTATACAATCTTTATGATATTTTTCATTAACTCGACGCCAAGTTCTTTCACGACCATCTGCTTTGTGAAGACAAAACCTTGACTCGTCCGTAAAAACAACCATTTGCCATTCATTTACCCATTTTAAATGTTCATGGCACCATTTTTTTCGCTCCAGTGCTTTTCTTTTGTCTAAAAGAGGTTTTCGACAGGCGACACAGTTTCTCCAACCTAAATTGTGGAGGTACTTTCGAATAGTTTTGGTGGTAAGCGTCGTATCATGTTGGACGTTGAATTCGTTAGTGATGACAGCCAAGGGTTCCTTCCGATTTTTTTTTGTAATACAAACTAAAGAGCGTTTGTCACGCGCAGAGAGAGCTTCGGGGCGACCAGGGCGTTTGTTCGGATGCTCTGAGCCTGTCTCTTCATATCGCTTAACAGTGTCATACACCGTTGATTTCGGGAGATCAAAAACTTTTGCAATGTTAAGTGGTTTAACACCACACAGGTAAGCGCCGGCAATACGGCTTCGTTGTTCTAGGCTTAATTCTTGGCGGGAGGGTTTTTTTATCATCAAAAACAATTAAAATTGTGTGTTAAAAAAAAAACACAAGTGAAAAAAGACGTATGTACGTTAAAAAAAAGATTATCATACGTATATGAAATTCCCGGTAGATCTGGAAATTTCCGGTGATTTACTTCCGATCACTGTATATAAGTATACCAATATATATACCAAAAAGATATTATATAAAAAATTTATTTTTTTTCTAGAACTTTATTTTTTACTAGAGCATCTAAGGTATCTAGAGAAGATAATACGGGAACAAGTTAAAACGAGAAAAAAGCACTTCCTCCTATAACAAACTCTGCCTTAAGAAGTGGTCCAGTAAAATTTCTAATATTTTCCTATAACAGAACTACAATATGCGCACTTTTTGATAATCAAATGGGTCTGCCATAGTAATGCCTATCACAACTCTAATCCTTTAACTAACTGACCACCAAACCAGAACCTCGAAAGTTACTCGAAAGTGCACGAAACCGAAGGTGCAGAAATTTTTCGCTTAATTTCAGCCAGCACTATTCCATAATTTCAGCCAGATCCAAGAAGTGATCTAAAACTAGCGAACTAATAGAACCTTTCTGGTTCCTTGCAGTGTCATGATAGTTCTAGGCACCGGGTTACTATTATGATGCTGAGTTGGATCCTCAGATTATGTGTCCTAAAAATCGGCCAAAATTATAGTATAATGTTAGCCAAAATTAATCACGAATTTACTGCGCCACTCAACACAATATTTTTTTTACAACATTTTGGTATTTTACAGTAATAGGCAACTAAATAGGCGCAAAAAGGTAAGTACCTCAATATAGAATCAAGTACCCAGACTAGCACAAAGGGCCAGTACCCCAACATAGAACCAGGCAGTGTTGTCATAAGACATGGACACGGACGGTGGACAGTCCGGGACAGGACGTCCAGGACATGTCCGCCCAGAATTTTTTTTGTCCCGGACATTTGGCGACTAAACACGTGATCATCAACCAATAAAATTCGTATAATTCCGCAATTTGATTGGTTTTACCCGGCGGACATGTCCATCATGTTGGGACATTATTGTGGACATGTCCCGGACGTCCCGTCCCGGACTGTCCGCGTCCTAGAAAAATCGGCGGGACAATGTCCGTGTACAACACTGGAACCAGGCATCCAAACAGGTATAGAAGGCCAGTATGAACAATATAGAATTTGACATGTAAATGGATTAGAAACAAGAAAAAACTAGCAGTATTTAGATCATATACTAGTAGTTAGATTAAATAGTGAGTGGTAGTTAGATTATATAGTGGTAAAAAATCTAAATATCAAGAAAGGATTTAAAGAATAACTAGAAAGTAAAATATGTACCCAATATAGAAAAATATACAGATCAAATGATGGTTATTAGATTATATTATTTAGATTTTATAGTGGTGTTACAGTAGGGAGGCCTTCTTCTACTCTTTACTATAACAACGACACGGCTACAGGGATCCTTTATCAGTTTATAGTGGTGTCCAAGAGGTAGGTATAATTCCTTAGTCTGTAAGAAATTATACTCTTCTCTAAGGGCAGTTCGTGAGAATATTCAATAAGGAATTATCGATTTTACTATTACTTGATAATAAACTTGGTGTTATTTAGATAAATAGTTTCTTTATTAATAATCTAAAATAGGGCTATCCTTAGGTTTCTGTTCCTAGTACAAGATGTATAATAAATAAAAGGAGAAGTGGGGTGTCTTGGTCTAGTTTGACTAAAGGAAATTTTGTGTCTTTAAATACATTTTAGAATAAGCGTTATAAGCGTTGATTTACAATGATAAACACTATAATTTACAAGAGCAATATAAGCGTTATAAACGGTATAAGTGTTATAAGCGGTATAAGCGCTATAAGCGTCATAAGCGTTATAAGCGGTATAAGCGCTATAAGCGTTATAAGCGTAATAATCGTTATAAGCCTTATAATCGTTATAAGGGTTATAATCAGTATAAGCGTTATAAGCGATATAAGTGTTATAAGCGGTATTAACTAATCTAACTTCTCAAGATAATAACATAATACAATATAATAATAAAATATAATAATAAAAATGAAATAATAAAATAATAAGATAATATAATAAACTATCGTTCTATAACATTTCCGTCCCCTTAAGAAAATTTACTCCGTAAATTCCTTCTCTAATTCTTCCAATAGAGCGGTGTAAACTTCATCTTTCAGTTTAGTCACTTGGGTCACAGAAAGGTAATTGGTTTGGTACATTAAGTCCTTGGGACAAATTGTGAAGATTTTTCTAATTCTCTGGGCTCCTTT
>QKWP01000431.1:262383-276545 GCA_003550325.1 Gigaspora rosea
CTTAGATTGTAACACAGGCAAATTTGCCTGCGTATTTTAAAATTTTTAATAAAATTTTAAATATTGATTTTAGCCATATCTTTTCTAAGTAAAAAATATTCTTTAAGTTTTGTTTTAGTAACTTTGTTATAAAATTTTTTTAAAATCATTAGAAAACTTTAATATAATAAATGTTTAAAGTTCTTGTATTGGCATTTTTACTATTAAAATTTTTCTTTAGATTTTTTCAAATTTTATATGTTCCCGTCTATAAAAAAAATCTTTACTTCTAATACAAGTCTTAATTTTTACAAGTAAATCATTAAAGTTGCAATAATGAAAGTTGTCATCCTTTATATAAACTACAATATTGTCTTAAGAACTATAGTTCTAAAACTAAAACTAAATAAGATCGCAGAAAAATTGTAATAAAATTTTTTAAAAAAATTTTTTCTTAAAATTATCTATTTTCAGCTTATATGTAACTATAATTTATTTTCTTATAATATAAAAACTAATTTTGCAAAAAAAGTAATCCTTATTTTCAAATATAATTGTACATAGTTTTATTTAATTATTTTAGCATTTTAAAAAAGTAAATCAGAGCTAAAAAAGTGCAAAAACGCAGGCAAATTTGCCTGTGTTCTACTACAATCTAAGGGATAATAGAATGGGTAAATTCATAAATTTATTTCATGATTTTAATGAATACGTATCGTTTCATTAATTCTAACTTAGAATGCTGTAATAAAACAATACTTATTAAAGTCATGTCGCACGATTTAAAATAAATTTGGGTTGTTAATTTTATCCGGTTTATAATATCCATGTGTATTTGCTATAGTGCTTGTACCTGGATAACTCTTTATCCGAAAGGTTGTAACTAGGGTTGCGGCCCAAACTTACTAGTTTGGGATTTGGTAGAATCCCAAATAGTATTTCTAGGTTTTGCAAAATGCCTCTAATTTGCCGTAATGTCAAACATTCTGACATATAAATTATATTACGACTAGAAATCCTAAATTTTTACATGTAAAATTGGGTTTGGGACTCATTCCAAACAAAGAGGTCATTTAAAATTCAGCACTTTAGCCAATAAGATTGCGAAATTTTGACATCAAACCGATGAATAAGTATCAAGTAAATATCAAATACAAGACTTACTAATATACTATATTTAGCTCATAGGACGACCAGGTAACTTATAAAGTACTTTTTGAGAACGTAACGTTTTACCAACAAAAAAATCACTATGAAAGCATATTCTAGCTCTAAACGAACGTAGATATTTACTATTAAAATTAATCCAAAATAATCCACCACTCCAAGAACTTCACTTAGATGCGAATATTTTTACTATATACCGCTAATACTAGTTATATTAACTGTATATAAGTTTTAAATGCCAAAAATGGTCATTAAAAAAAGAAGATTGAAACGTTACATGTAAGCTTTAAACTTGGAACTTTGAGTGCACTGTTTAATATGCTAAATATTATAATAATAATAGGCTTGTACTAACATTTACTATATATTTTACGTTTATAAAGTTATATTACGAGAGTAATAAATGTAACTTTGGGTTAAGTAGTGGTCAATAATATGTATGTGTTATTTGTTTTATTAATAATTATATGGGCTAAGTGTTATGTGGGCTGTGCGACGTCTTTAATAAGGGTCGTGGTAATTTAAAATAAGTTAGAATTATTTAATTACTTTTCAAAATGTACCGGTAATAAAAAACAAAAGATAGCTTCGTTAATAATCTATTCACATTGAATTTGTTGATCGATTAGAGCTTGGATTTATTAATGATAAATATCAATTTATGTGTTATTTATTTATTTCTAAAAAAGAGATAAATTCTTTTTGCGTGTTAATATGAAGTTCGTTTCGTTTTCTAGTAGTTTTTGAGTTTGACACTATATACCGAAATGATACATATTTGGGTTTTGGTTATGAACCCAAACTAGGTAGAAATACTGATTCCCAAACCCAAACTAAGTAGAAACACCGTAACTAAAAAAAGTGTTTGGGCCGCAACCCTAGTTGTAACCTTTAACATAATATAATAACCGGTTTTATATCCTATTCAAATAAAAGGATAATGGTTATATCCGGATAAGATATTTATATTAGAATGCATCAATCAAATAAAGTAACTCTATATTGATCAATATAAAAAAATGATTTATGCATGAAGTTTGTACTTTGTACATTCTATTCTAACTCGTACCCCAGGATACAATAACCGGTTAACTGTTAGGCTATCCAGGACATCCGAATTATAAAATTGATAAAAAGATAAATTATTGAGGTATCCGGTTAACTTAAGATATGATATAGGGTAAAATACAATTATAATAAATATTTTAATTTGCGTATTATTTATAGGGCGAATCTATTTGTAACTGTGGTTACAGTTCCGAGCCAATCAAATTGCTAGATTAGGTATGACAAAAAAATTCAAAAAATTACAAATCGCAATAACTTCAAATTGTGCCTATGAAACCAATATTTTTTTCTAGCTAAAAATGCTTTTTAAGGTGTTTTATTATATAATAAACCTTCTTCTAAATTTAACCCTAACCCTAATCTGGTTACTGTCACCGCCGGTGACAAGCACATTTTTCTTATTTATATACTAGCATCACCCAGTGTAAAGCTTGTCTACATCATAAATTTAATGTATTTTAAATAAGAACACAATTTTAATATTTCGTTTATCATATTTATTTAATAGGTCGATATAAATCAGTTACACTTTAAACTTATACTGCTTTCAGTTTTTTTGTAATTACAGAATTATTATAATAACAATTATTATATTATATATACGAATACATACTTGTATAGTAAGCACTTATTTTTTATTTTTCTATTACATACTTTACACAGTACGGAATACAATAAGAAAAGCGCAAGTTGAACGCTGCGTGATAAAAGGATTATTCTATACTATTATTGTTCCAAGTCATTTCTGAATTTACTTCAATTCTGAATTGAAACGTGTTCTTTCTCTTTTCTCGATCGTCACAGATCATGAGTCACAGAATAATTACTTATTAATAATCATTTATATTTTTCATTGATATTTATAAAGATAATTCGTTTATTGTTTCATCATTTTTTTATGCATTTATTGAACAAGGATATGACTTCGTGACTCGTGAAATTCGTTATAATGAATGTATACTAAAAAATTCTGATCTTCAGTGTAACCCAAAATTCAAGCTAAATCTTTTAAGATTCTTTATATTGGCGTAATAGAAGAACTGCTCATGCCTAAACAAGATAGGAATAACTTGGGATGCAAGTTTATTATGTCGAAAATTTTACGAAATAATCTGTGCTACCACCAGGCTGAGCATGACATGACGGTCATGAAAAAACCTGGAAAAATAAAGTTGTATTTTTTTTAAAAAAAAAAATTAGTAATTAACTTCTTATTAGATTCGGGTTAGACAAGACACCCGACCAGATTCCCGCTGTTACTGAAAAACAAATGCGGATGTGTTATACGCGGGGAACGAAAAAAATTTAATTACCGTACATTGTTAAAAGATATATGAATGTTCGAATGTATTCTTTTAATATATGAAAAGTTAGCATTAATATTTAGTGATTCATTTTTATTCGCGTTTATTTATTTATTTATTTTTTATTTTTTACATTATTATTATTATTATTATTTTTCGCTTTTTTTTTTATTAATTGGTAAATGGATAGCGGTTCTAAAATGACAAATGACATTTCACGATTCACGAATAACACATCCAATTGAGAATCAACATAAATTCAGAATGACGCGGAACATTATAATAATAAGGGGTTTCAGAATTAAAATTCGTAAACCTTATTTTGATAACAGATAAAACAAGAAGACCGGTTTTATATTATCATCAAATAAGAGATGTACAAATCAAATCTTATTTATTTTTTAATTAAAATTCGAATACACTTATTTATATGACCTTCATTATTATAAATTATTTTATTGTTAATCGATACTCTAAGCACTTCCATTTCATTTTTCGATTTCAAAATTTTGATACAAAAATAAGCTTTTTTAAACTCTTATTTATTTCCGAAATACGCCTGGATCTCTTTGTCTGGCCACTAATGACACCTGACGAATACGTATCATAACAGATAATTAAATTGTTTGCGTAATTTTTAACCCTAATTCTGGGACCCATAATTTGGGACACCTACTCTAGGGTTAGTCATGTGATTTATATATTATGTATTTAATGACCTATAAGTAATTTAATTAGACGAATCAAGGCACGAAAATAATTATGGGTGAAACACGAGTTGCGAGCTAGTAAAATCCGCTATGGCCATCATGTGAGGGTGAAATCCGCTTTTATGCAATAATCAAACGCGAATTTCACTCTAACCCGATCTAAGTAGTGGATTTTACGCGGGGTTTACCCTTTTCTATTATAATCATAAATTTAAAATACAATGCAGTAATGCACTAATATAACTAATACAACATGATTTGTATAAATCGGTATATAGATAATAATTAAACTATTTGATCTGATTAGATTAAAACAAATCTTTTTAATCTTTTTTTCTTATCAATATAAACAACAAAAATCTTTAATATATCTATTTCAAGAAGGTTATAGTTATCAGTTATATAATTTTATTGTAAAAACACGATCTATAATACGTAATAAAAAAAAGATTAGATAAATCAACAATATTCTGTTCAACAGGCTTAACAAAAATTATATACTGTAAAAAGTTGAAAAAACTTGTAAACGGCTCATGAATCCTACCTAATACTGTAATAGATACCCGAATACCCTTTAACATTAACATGATAATATGCAAGAAAATACAGGCCTTATCAAGTTTCGAATCAAAAATGCAATATGACGTGTAAATCATAAGCCACGTATGGAACAGTCACAAGAATTGTTATCTTATCAAAAGCTATATACGTGTTGAATAGTTAGTTATCTTATCAAAACCGCTATCCTCTTATCTAATCTGTCGATATGCACTTTTTTTGGTTATTCCATGTTAGTTAAACATCTAAGAATTATCGGGTATTTCCTAAATCGAAGATGCCCATCATCGATATTTTTACTTTTAACGTGAATATTATGCAAGGATTCCGATAAGTCTGTTTATCTATATATAAGTCGTACAACATTTATCAAATACGATTTACATGTTTTTTTTTTTGTTTTTTAGCAATCATTAGTTTGTGCACCTCAGATAAGGCATGTCTTACATATTGATAGGGACGAAATTAGAAATTTATTTTTTATTATATACTTTTGTAACTTTCTGTCAAAAATTAATTTGGAAAAACATTTATTTATGTAGACCCGTTCTCTGCCGTTCAATATATATACATACGTTATCTCTTCATTACGGACAGATAAGCTGATAATTTCATAATACCTGTTTAGCTCATACTAAACGTATTTATATAGCACAAAATTAATATCCCTGTGTGGTAATCCTAGACTGATTTTTTTGATAAATGTGAACATATAGTAGTAGTTTGATCTACATATCTTCATTCGTAAAAATTAGTATTTACCTTTTGTCTTCATTCAATTAAGATTAAAAATGCCACCTAACGATATTGTCGAAATTAATGTTCCAGAAGATGATAAAAAGACCATTGTTGTCTGTGGACTTGGCATGGTCGCATTATATTTTATTGAAAGAGTTTTGAAATATGACGTAATACACAAATACAAGATCGAAGTTTTTTGTGAAGAGCCTTTAGGTACACATCATATTGTGATTAAAAATTTTCAGATATAAGAACTAAAATTTCTAATCATGTTTTTTTTTTTTGCATACCAGTGGCTTATAATAGGGTTGGCTTAACACAATTCTTTTCTCATCGTTCGGAGGAAAGAATGCTCATGCAACCTTTAAAATGGTACTCGGAAAATAATGTGATAGTTCACACTTCTGACAAGGCTAAACATATTGACACAACCGCTAAGATCGTTACATCTGAGAGCGGTCTCTCCATTTCGTACGATGAATGTATTCTTGCTACAGGTTCTTATCCATTTGTTCCTCCGATCCCTGGATGGAATAACCCTGGAGTGTTTGTCTATAGGACTATAGAAGATCTGAATAAAATAATCACGTACGCTGCTAAATCGAAACGTGGTGCTGTCATAGGAGGTGGATTGCTAGGTCTAGAAGCTGCTAAGGCTTTAAAGGATTTGGATTTGGATGTAACAATTATCGAAATGGCTCCAGTCTTGATGGCCAGACAATTGGACACCGAAGGTGGAAAAATGCTTCAAAAAGAAATAGAAAAACTTGATATTAAGTGCATTCTCGGTGTTCCTCCAAAGGAAATTACTGTTGATGAAGAAGGAAAAGTTAATGGTATTCGATTTGAAGATAAATCGATTGAAATGGATATGGTAATTGTTGCTGCAGGTATTAGACCACGTGATGAGCTCGCAAAAGCATCCGGAATTTCAACACATGCACGAGGTGGTGTGTTTGTGGACGAAAAATTACAAACAAATATTCCTAATGTTTATGCTATCGGTGAGGTTGCTTTACATGCTGGTATGATTTATGGTCTTGTCGCTCCTGGTTACGACATGGCCGAAGTTGTCGCTATCAACCTTACTAAGATAGGTTCCGATAAATGTTTTCCTGGTGGTGATCTATCAAGTAAACTTAAACTTCTTGGTGTTCATGTTGCTAGTTTTGGTGATTATTTCGCTAAAGATGATGTGGCAATGCCATTGGTGTACAATGATCCATTCGGTTCGGTTTATAAAAAACTTTTATTCTCCAAAGACGGTAAACATCTTCTTGGTGGTATAATGGTTGGTGATACTGAAGATTATACCAAACTTCATGCTTTGTTCAAGTCTAAAAAACCATTACCTATGCCTCCTGGTGAACTTATTCTTGGCGTAAAGTCTGGACAAGCTCCGGGAGCAGATGACCTTCCTGATGAGGCTCAAGTTTGGTAGGTTTTATTATCATTAAGTTACATTTGGGATTTTTAAGGTTTCATATTATATCAAACAATTAATCAAATTAAACATTAAATTTTTTTTTTTTTTTTAAAAAAAAAAAAAAAAAAAATAGTTCATGTAACAATGTTACGAAGGGACAAATACGTGAATCTATTAAGGACGATGAATGTCGTTCTGTAGGTCAAGTCAAGTCATGTACAAAAGCTGGTACAGGTTGTGGCGGATGCATGCCACTTGTAACGGAAATATTCAATGCAGAAATGAAATCTTTGGGTCATGTTATAACACAACACCTTTGTCCGCACTTTGATTATACTCGTTCTGAACTCTTTCAAATTATTAAAATCAAAAAACTCAAGAATTTCCAAGAAACCATCGAAAAAGTTGGCAAAAAAGATTCAACCGGTTGTGAAGTATGTAAACCGACGGTCGCATCTATTATCGCTAGTTTATGGAATGAACCTATCTTGGATCATTGGGGTATTCTAGACACAAATGATCGTTACCTCGCCAATCTTCAACGAGGTGGATCATATTCGGTGGTTCCACGTGTGCCTGGTGGTGAAATCACTCCTGAAAAACTTATTGTCCTCGGACAAGTCGCTAAACGTTATGGATTATATACTAAAATCACAGGAGGGCAAAGAGTTGATTTATTCGGTGCAGAAAAACATGACCTTCCTCAAATATGGGAAGAACTTGTTAATGCTGGATTTGAATCAGGTCATGCTTATGGTAAAGCCTTGAGAACGGTGAAATCATGTGTAGGATCAACTTGGTGTAGATATGGTATTGGCGATTCTGTAGGATTCGCTATTCAAATTGAGGACCGATACAAGGGAATTAGAGCACCTCATAAGATTAAAGGCGCTGTATCCGGCTGTATTCGAGAATGTGCAGAAGCACAAGGAAAAGACTTTGGTCTAATTGCTACAGAAACTGGTTTCAATGTTTATGTATGCGGAAATGGTGGTGCCCAACCTAAACACGGTCTTATACTTGCAAAGAATGCTTCAGAAGAAGATGCCATTAAGTATCTTGATCGATTCTTGATGTACTATATTCATACTGCCGATCATTTGACGAGAACTGCAAGATGGCTTGAAAAAATGGTAACGTATTTTGAATAAATTCGTTTTTGATAACTTCAAAATTCAAACTTAATTATTTATTTACCTTGTTTTTCGCTAAAAATATAGGATGGCGGAATTGAGGTACGTGTAAATTTGGTATTTTAAAATGTATGATAATTAATGTTTTTATTAATGTGCTTTTTTTATTTTTTTATTTTTAGTATCTTCGCAAAGTCATAATTGATGACCATCTTGGAATTTGTAAAGAATTAGAGGAGGACATGGCCCGTTTAATTTATACTTATCAATGTGAATGGGCTGAAGTAGTTAAAAATCCAAGTCGACGTGCTATGTTCCAACAATTTGCCAATTCGACAGAGGTCATAGAAGGTATTGAATACATAACGGAAAGAGGACAACGACGTCCTGCTGACTGGCCAAAAAACTTCTCAGAAGAGCCTATTAAAGAGGAAATTAAACTAAATCCAGGTGAAAAAGCTTGGGTTAAGATTGCTAAATTAGATCATTTTCCAGAAGATGCGGGGCAGCTCGTTAAATATGGGGACGTTCAAATTGCGATATATAATACAAATAAGAAGACTCAATGGTATGCAACACAAAACATGTGTCCACATAAAAGAGCATTCGTATTATCACAGGGGATAGTAGGTGATGAAAACGGAACTACAAAAGTGAGCTGTCCAATGCATAAAAAGAACTTTGCATTGGATACAGGTGAATGCTTATCAGGAGATGTAAACTTGAGATTAATGACCTTTGATATCAAGGTTGAAGATGATCATATTTGGTTACATCTTCCTCCCACATATGAACTTGATCGATTGCTTGGAACCAGTAAATGGAAGGTCACCAAAAATGGTAAAAAACAAAAAGAAAGAATAATGGATAGATCAGCATCAAAGATTCAGATGTTAGGAACAACAGATTCTTCTGGTTGTGCGGAAGTTTCATGTGGTGATAAGAAACTGGATTGGTAATCTTACATATTGACAATATTTCCAACGGGAACAATATTGATCACTCATTTTTTTCTTTGCACTTTCACTATTAAGTCTTTTAATATTTATGTTTTTGAGTTATTTATTTCTAAATAATTAGTAACGCAATGCTAGTTAAGGATAGTATATTATATTACATTTTCATATACGTTAATTTAGCAATACAAATTTAATAAGGTATGTGCTAAATATTTCGAAAATTCGAAACATTTTTGAATAATTGTGCGTTTTGATATAATAATTTATAAAACCAAATAAAATTTTCAATATTCTGTAATATACAAATTTTTTATTTTTATTTTTTGGTGTATAGTACTTTAAGTGCAGATTCTCTTTATATGTAGGTTTTTCTTTTACTATATATTATGTATTATTACTGTATTTTAAATTTTAGTTATTAAGTGTCACGCACCGTATTTAGTTAATAAAATATTTTGCCAAAGGCTGTTTTACTATATTAGAAATAACATTATATATCTTTACAATTAACTCCATTTTGACAGAATTCATTTTGAATAACATAATTTTTCTATAGTAACATTAGCCGGCTGATAGTTTTCCTAGCCGGCTAATGGGAATTCCCAAATTTATATTGTGTATAAATATAATTTTAAGATTTCTGATAGAAACATGTATTAATTTCCAGTTTGGATCGATCTCACTTCGGAACATAACAAAAGCAATGAATCATAATTATTTAAATTAATTATTGTCGCAGATTAAAATGAAATCAGATTAAAATGAAACTGGGGACCTTTCTTGCTCACCTTTAAAGCTTATAAAACCCACATATACTCATTTATTAATAACTCTAACCCTAAACCCTAACCCTAATACTAAAAAAACCCCCAAAAAATGCCCCCTAAAAAATTTTAAAATTTTGCTTAAAAAATAGAAAAATTTCATTTTAATCTGATTTCATTTTAATCTGTCACAATTATTGATTTATGTAAGTACAGAAGATAGTCTAAGCCGATCAAATTAACTGACTAGTCAGTTAATAGTTTCATTAGTCGCCAAACTATTAATCTATCTTTATTGGTGCCTTTATGTTAAGGAAATCCTGCTCTTTTGACCATCCAATAAATTACAATTGTATTATACAACAAACATAAGAATACAAATAAAACAAAAAGTTTACTATAACAACTAACTTCCAATCTCTAATTAAAACTTTCTAGTATAAATTTTGGTTGTAGAACCAACTTTTAATATTAAGTATATATAGAGAATTTTTAACATACTACAGACACATATTTCTGGATCAGCACTATACTATCGGCTAAGCCAGAACAGGACCCCTAAGTACTAATATATAGTTATATATAACCTTGTCTTTAAACGTTATATAAGTGTACGGTTAAATTTTATTATAAAGTGTACACAAACCTTAAAATATAGTTAAAATGTATGATACAACTTTAAATAAAATTTTTAAATTTATAATAAAATGTACAAACTAATTTTAAAATCTAATAAATTAATGTATGACAAAGATATAAAAAATATAATATTTAGAGTTTAATTTAGTGAATTATTTTTAAAATACAAACTAGAGAGTAAATATAGTATAGCCAAGAAAAAACAGTTATGTATATATAGTAATAGCACTACTGTACTAACATATAAAATTAAAATTATAATAAAGTAAAAGTTTTTATTGCTATTAAGATAGGAATACCTATTTCTAGGGTTTTTTTTTGCTACATACAAAAATTCTTCAAATTTTCATATATATTTATAAAATTTTATATTTATGATCTACAAATAATCAACTATTTAAAAATAATATTTATTTATATTTTACTTATATATAAAAGAATTTTTGATTTTTTCGCATATGCAATACACCGCACCCTATAAGATCTGGTGTAATGTGAAATCAAAACAATAAGTTAATTTGTTAGTTTAGGGTTAGGGTGAGAGTGAGGGATAGGGTTAGGGTTGGGCGATTTAGCAAAGAGATGCTAACCCAAAATTTCGAGAGGAATTTTTTTTGTTAGAGCATGAGAGATGATTTCATAGGCAAAATTTCGTGCTATAGCCGATTTTTGAAAAAAAATCGTAATCGCTTCGATTTCACATTACACCAGATCCTGCATTCTAATTGGTTGATCAAGGGTGGCGATACATCGCCATGGCGGTAAATTATAAAACTCTATATAAAAATTATTTTAATTATGAAGTTGAATTTATATTATTTATAAAAATAAAGAGCAACTAATCTATTTTCGTGAATACATAATACTGTATACATGTTTTTTTTATTAAGTACATTTGATAAAATTTATTAAGTAGGTATATTTGTAATACTAAATTACAATAATATAAAACTTTTACATAAATCAGATGGTATTTTATTAAGAAAAAATGTGCTTGTTACCGGCGGTAATAGTAACCAGATTAGGTTTAGGGTTAGGTTTAGAGTTAAAAGAAGGTTTATTATATAATAAAACATCTTAAGAAGCATTTTTAGCTAGAAAAAAATATTGGTTTCATAGACACAATTTGAAGTTATTGCGATTTGTAATTTTTTGAATTTTTTTGTTATACCTAATCTAGCAATTTGATTGGCTAAGAACTGTAACCACGGTTACAAATAGTTCTGCCCTTTTATTTTTAGATTTAGCTGTTTAATTTTAAATTAAAAAGTTTATAAAAAAATTTTTTTTTTACAAACATTAAGACAAATAAACTAATCAAAAAAATTTTAACTAAGCTTATAAAATTTTTATGACACATGTAATATGTTTTGAAAATATTTATTTAATATTCTTTTGATAATTTATTTAATAAAAATTATATTTAATATACGATGATTAGCAATATTACTTAATAACTAATACTTTAATTTCATGGACAAATCAATTTTATTAAACTTACTATAAAAAAAATTACCAAAGGTTATTATAAACCTATCTACTATTCAATAATACAAGAAGACCCAATCTTATTTATTTTTATCATTATTTTGGGCTTGCTTGTTTGTTTTATTAATAGCCCATTATTCTTTGCTTAATCTTGCATCTTCAGCCTTTTTTTGCTTTACATTTTCTCTATTCTTCAGATTCTGCAGTTACAAGTGTTCCAAATTTGAAGTTTTTGGGTCGGTTTTGAGGTTTTTCTCAACTAACAATTGCTTCAAATGTGAATACTTTATAATCGAAGCTAAAGGTGCTATTCCAGAATGTTCTAACCTTTGAACATATTTGTATAATCTTTTATTCTCATATCAAGTTAAGTTAACTTGCTAGTTCTCATATTATATATGCAAATAGATTTTGGGTTTGAAACAACAGGTTGAACAGGTTGAACAGGTCAAAAAGTTGGTAATGAGCTTGATGCGAAGCTATATCCTTTTTTGAAAATATTATTCAGTTCATTATATATACTACTATGCAAGTACAAGAAAAATAAAATTTGTATTAGGGACGTGCTATTTATTACGTAATATTTTTTACTTAGTAGTCACCCTCATTTATGTATGGTGTAATCACTTTATCTAATTTGGATTGGTTAATATAATATATAGATATAATCATCACCTTTAACTAGGGTGTGCAACAGGTGAGTTGACGGGCCCAATCGGGCTTTTTTTGAAAATAATTCGGACCACACCCCCGAAATGCCAGTCACATAATAAATTATCATGTGACTAGCATTTGGGGTATGGCCCGAATTAATTTTCAAAAAAAGCCCGATTAGGCCCATCAACCCGCCCGTTGCACACCCTACCTTTAACTATATATCCATAGTAAAAATTACATAATAAATGGCATGCCCCTTACAAAAACATTTTTTTATTACTTAGTAGTCACCCTCATTTATGTATGGTGTAATCACTTTATCTAATTTGAATTGGTTAATATAATATATAGATATAATCATTACTTTTGACTATGTATCCATAGTAAAAATTATATAATAAATGGCATGCCTCTTACAAAAACAACGATTTTTTTTAATGAGTTTAAATTCATGGTATATTGGGGCCAAAATCGTGAAATTGGTTGTGGAACCTTTGCTTATTTTATTTAAATTTTACTTAACTGATCATAATAAAATAAAATAGTTATTTAATAACAAGTGCTTCAACCAAAAATACATGTGAAAAAATGTGTTAAACATGTGTTAAACACATGTTCTACAGACTGTGGACTAGTGAGTTACTTATTATATTCAAAATTGTTATGTATTTTTTTTTTAAATTGAAAGAATTAATGTATTATTAATGTGTAATAAATTGGTTCTCATCGTTATAAAAATAATTATCTTAGCACAAATAAGGGAGCTTCCAGAAATCAGCTAATTTTTGTTTACTATAAGCCTATCCCCACCACTCCCCCACCCAACCACACCTGATACCACAATTAGCCAATCATATTTTATGATTATTAAAAAGTTAAATATAACATTTAATAGTAAATAACTTTTGATCTACTAGACCAAATTTGTTGATTTAACTACCAAAATGATCCTCTCAATGAGAGGACTCTAGCGAGCCCAAAATCATTAAAATCCAATCACAGGATCTTGTAATTAGAATAGATTTGTGTTACTATAAAAGTTCTATAATTTATTAAATAATTATAACTCATTTATAGCAACACAAATTTATTTCGATCTTAGGATTCTGTGATTGGATTTTAATGATTTTGGGCTTGTTAGAATTCTCTCATTGAGAGGATCATTTTGGTAGTAAAATTAGTGAAATTGGCCCAGTATATCAGAAGTTACTAACAATTAAAAATTAATTTTTAATTGTTAATAACTTCTGATCTACTAGGCCAATTTCGATGATTTTACTACCAAAATGATCCTCTCAATGGGAGCATTCTAGCAAACCCAAAATCATTAAAATCCAATTACAGAATTCTATAATTGGGATAGATTTGTGTTACTATAAAAGTTCTATAATTTATTAAATAATTATTAGGGTTCCTTAAATTCAAATCAAATCAAATATTGGATCAATTTGAATTTGATCAAATCAAATTGATCCTGATTTGAATTTGATTTGATTCAAATATTTGAATTTGAATTTGATTTGAATTTGAATTTTTAATAGTAATTTTCAAATCAAATCAAATATTTGT
>QKWP01000431.1:293475-316931 GCA_003550325.1 Gigaspora rosea
CTCTATGGATTGCTGAATCCCAATAGCAACTAGAAAATATTCTTTATACAGCATCTTCATTCTACCAAATGGCCAATATTAAAGTCAATCCACAAAAATTTATTCTTGTATCCAACTCTATATATACACCTTCTAGTTCTTTTTTAAGCTACAATATTCAATGTCAGCCTCCTACAACACCTTTTAAATTTCTTGGATGCTGGTTTTCTACTTCATCAAAATCTACAACACAGTTTAAACTAATTAATCAAGAAGCTTTTGAGCTTATCAATATACTTGATACTAAACAAATTACTGATAAGCAAGCATGTTATATTATTAACAATGTTATTATACCTATTCTTGAGTATCATATTCACAATATAGTTCTTCCTCATTCAACATGTAACAAAATCTTCTCCAAATACCTCACTGTTGCTAAACATAAAGCAAGGCTTGCCAAAAATACACCTAATAGCACTATGCTTAATTACAATATATATGGAATAAAAAACATTTGGGATATACAATTACAACATCATCTTTCTACTTTTTTACTTTGATTTAACAACCCTCATTTACTTGGTAATAGTACACATATCCGATTACAACAATTACAAAACAATCTATGGTCTACTACCAATATACTACAACACCCTAACCCTATTATTAATGGTCCCAACAAACACACTACTACCTTTAAGATAATTCAGCTTCTTAATCACTTAGAATCTTCTATATCTGCACATGCTAAAATTCTACGTCCATTTACTATCAACCTCTCCTATACCACACTTGGATCCCTTCTTTACAATCACCCTCAATATATAACTTTTAAACGTCAACTACGCTCAAAGCATATTTTATTTTTAGAGCAACTTACTTCTTATGATAATACAACTCTTCTATCTTGGTCACATATTTCTTCTAGAATTCTTAATCTTATACCAGGAAAAACACCTAATTGGTTTCTTGTACTTGAAAACAAAATTCTATCCAACACTACTACTTGCTGTATTAGCACCTCTTTACATTTCTCTAATCTTAATTCACTTTCATTTCAAACTGGTCACTTTAATCCTAAATCCAAACCTTGGCTTATTTCCTATCTTGAGCAAGAAATTATAATTGGAAAAGCTCGACAATTTAACTATACTACCAATACCATTTCTATAACACATTGGAATATACAAACTGATTATAGCATTACATCTCTATATCCTACTCCTGATATACATTGCACCCCCTGCTCAGGATGTTCTCTTAATTCAAATAGAATTCAGAATGTCTGTACTTTAGATATATCAGCTACTATATCTACTAAATTTTTAGGCAGAAAAACCTATACTCAACTTACAAACAAACTTCAACTTAATGCTAACTATCTTGATCTGCTATATTCTATTGCATCTCGCCATTTTATTAATACTCCATCCCTTCTCCAAATCAAAATACACAACAAACCCATTTTAGATATTTTTCTGACTTCTACAGCTACTACAAAACTTCAATCTATAGCACAATCTAATTTTATACTTTCAAATTTTTGTTTTTATACTGATGGTTCAGTTATTAATATCTCTAACCCAAGATGCTCTATGGGAATTGCATGGATTCAAGTTTTTAATAACAATATCTCTTACTCTTTTTCTGCACAAATTCAAAACTGGCCATCTTCATACAAAGCTAAACTAATTGCTATACTATCTGCAATTTGTACTTGCCCTCGAAATAGTAATATAGACATATATACTGATTCTCAATCCATTATTTCAAAGTATAATACACTTATTTCCTATACTCACAATTACAACAAACTCTATTCATACAATTACTGGCCTATTTGGCATACCCTTCTTAATCTCATCAAATCATATTCTCTCAATATTACACTACACAAAGTGCAAGCACATAGCAATAATAAATACAACAATAAAGCTGATAAACTTGCAAAAAGCCACTTCTCCTCACCTATTCTAGAATTTCAGCCCTATAATATTTACAACCCATCTTTTACTTTTATTTACAAAAAACATAATATTGAGCAACCAACACGTCGTGCCATAAAAAATATCTGCAATGCACATACTATTGCTATGTGGTCCTCCTAATACAGAATTCAACAAATTATCTCCCTTTCTCAACAAATTGATTGGAATGCAACCTGGCTATACCTTAATCACAACCACAAGCACACATATAACTATACTAATTTTTAACTTTGTTCTCAAAAATCATTCCGAATTAAATGTATGCTACATATGCTTCTTACCCTTTCTTATTTTCTTTCTACAGATCCTTCTCTTCAAATACATCCGACTTGTATTACATGCAATCAAACAGATCACCAACTCCACTGGCTACTTTGTCCAGATTCAAACAATATATCAACTATTATCCAAAATGCAATCAAAAACTTTTCCTTTCCAGACTTATCAGACATAATATCCAATGAACTATAGCAACTACGTAACAATCTTATAACACACTACTGTTTTTCCCCTACACAATCTATACCCTTTAATACTACAACTTTTTACACTACAATTCAGGGATTTATCCCTATACTACTTATCAACATTGTATATCAATATACTTCCTACAAAAATGCATCTAATACTATTGTTAAACTCCTTTTGCTTATCTCACAAAAAATTTATGAACAGTTATAGAAACCATACTGTATAAAACTTGCAAACTGGAAATCTTCACAAAATCTGTTACAACAACTCTCTTACTCTACATCTACTAAATCGATACGCACATTCTTACATAGCAAAGCTCTATATACCTATAATTGTATATGTGGTCTACCAGACCAATTACATGAAAACAATACAAATACTTGCCCACCTCTTGGGCTAGCACTTAGAAAAATAGACATTTGGTCATATAATTGGATCAAATATAGCTGTCCTACTAACTCTGTTCTCCACATCCAAATCTAGGTGAGTTTTAACCACTCTAGTAGGTTTAGGTTGCAGATAATTTAGATAGAATTAGTTTATCTATAGTCTGAGTCTTAATTCTTGTATAATAATTTGTAATTCAAGAAACCCCCAAGGAATCTCACACATTTTATTAATAAAGATAAAGGCAAAACCTCACCTTAACAACAAAAAAAAAAAATAAAAAAAATAAAAATTTTTAACAATTATAAAATACATTTATTTAATACAGATCTATATACCTAATATATATAACAAATAAGAATTTTTTTATTTTTGTATGTATCTTTTGTTTTTTTTTTTACTAATTTATCTTTTTATATGTAAAGTTTTATTTTTTGGCATTTGCTAATTTTTGTTTTTCTTGTTAGTCTTATTACTTGTGAATGATATTGTTATAGATATTATTGTTATAAATATCAATGCAAATATTGTTGCTTGTCATTGCTTAATAGTACCTTTGTTGTTAATATCTCATTATTCATAGTGTTGTTATTAATTAGTGTTGTTATTAGTAAATTTTTTTATATTTACTGATATCTTCAGATGTTGGTATTGATGTTTTAGAGTTTTTTACTCTTTTATACTAATACAGTTCATCAGTGCTAATATTAATTTGGTTTTTTTTTAGGTTTTTTGTGCTAATACCATTTACTATCATCTGTTAGTGCAACTACTGTATAGCATGCCATAAAGTACCTCCATATCTTAGTACCCAGGTACTGTATTAGTCTAACAGCCTTGAAAATCAATATATACCCGGGTACTATATTGTTCACGGAGCCTTAAAAATTTATTTAAACCCGAGTACTAAGAAAGTTATGATCATAAAGTATACCCTCTGCCAAATACAGTACCCTCTTTACCGAACACAGTACCCCCATACATATGGTGGAGATCACTTAAAGCCAACAAATTTTATATATAGTCGCCAATTTTTTAGCTGCAGTGTAACATAATTGACCAATAAAAATGCAGAAAAATTTAATATAAATTTAAATTTTATTAATAAAATTTTAAATTTTGTTAATAAATTTAAATTTTGTTATGTTTTTTATATATAAGCGCCAAATTTTTAAATTATATATAATTTTAAATTAATATAAACTTCTTAAAATAAAAAATACTAAAGATTTTTTTTGTAGATTTGATAGTTTAATTAAAAAGCTACTAGGTATAACCTGTCGTTTCGCTGATAGCCTACATCAGAAAATTTTTTATATAGATAAGTATCGATATATAACAATTAATCGAAATATATCGATTAACAATTAACGATATATATCGATAAACCAGTTATATATCGATAAGTATCTATAATCGATATATAGTATAAATAGATATAAATTGTTATATATCTATTAATCGATTTTTATCGTATTTGTTAAAACTGATAAATAGTAATTAATAGATATTAATCGCAAAACAGATTTTCGCTTTCCCGTGACCTAATGTATATTGTATTACGTAACGTACTGCTGTACTGGATATAAATTTTTTTTTATTTAGATCCTTGATCGATCTTATATTTATAAATATATTTTTTTTCGATTTTTAAATTTTTTTCTTTATATTTATTTTTTTTGATTTATTTATTTATTTTTATTTATTTATTTATTTTTTTCATTTATTTCTATTTATTTGTTTTGTTCTTTTTTTACCTTTGTTTAATTTTGTTTACTAATTTTTTTTTCTTGTTGCTTTTCAGTTTTGGCATCGTCGTTGGTGTCGTCGTTAGTGCCGTCTTCGGTTTTGCTTTTGGTGTCGCCGCTGTTGTTTCGTCACTTTTGTACGTGTTGTAGTGCAATTTTGTAGCTTCGTATATCCATATATTAGGGGAGTGACAAAAATCAGGTGATTTTTTAGGGGGGGAGGGGTAAAAAAAGTTGAAATTATATATAAGAACCTGACTATATATATATTAAGGAAGAGGGAGGGGGTAGGCCTCTGATAAAAAATAATCAGGTGAATAATGACACTGCCCTTACCTGTTTTGTTTTTTTTGGTGTAGCGCAATTTCGTCACTACTAGTATAGTAGGTCTAGCTAGAACTATTGTCCTGGTCGTTGAAACGATGTTGTCGCAAGTTGTTATGTGGCTTTCGTGTCATTTTTAGCTTGTGGTGTCAGTGCGTTCCTGTCATTGAAACCGGTGCCTGTTGTATCCTTTTTTTTTCTCTCTTCTTTCTATTTCTTTTGCTTTCGCACTTTGCTTTGCCTTTTTTGCACTTTGCTTTGCTTCTTTTGCGCTTTGCTTTTTTTACACTATGCTTCTTTGCACTTTGTTTCATTTGCATTCCGCTTTTTTTGCACTTTGCTTATTTTGCATTTACTTATTTGCTCTTCGTTTCTCTTGCTCTTTGCTTCTCTTGCTTCTCTTGTTTTTGTCGTTTCTTCTGTTTTTTCTGTTTCTTGGGTTTTTTTCTTTTTTTTAAACTAATGTCCTTTTTTTTCTTTAGGTCGCCATTTTTAGAGATGAAACTGCCAGATATATTTCTTTGGATTCGTCGTCCTCGGTGCCACCAGTTAGTTTTCTTCAGAGTCATCGTCTTTGGTGCTACCGGATAATTTGCGTCGTGTTTGGTGCCGCCTTCATTAGTATGATTAGTGATTTCGTCACTTTTGTTGTCGTCGTTGAAAGTGGATCCCTTGTTGGTGTTGCTTTTGGCGATGGTTGATGTCGAAGTGATTTTTGCCGTCAATATAACCGGTGTAATTTCGCTTTTCTTGTGTATTGAACTTTTGGTGTTTTTAGTGAATGCCGTTAATGTGAATTACATTGCACGATTTTTTTTGTATACGTCGCCGTGGGGTGAATTATGTTGCATGATTTTTTTGTATACGTGGAATAAATTTAGTATTAGTGTTTAGGGTTGTTATAGTTTTTCGAAATATTTGTTACGCAATGATGTTCATTATGCAAATAGTTGCTTTTTTTTTTTTTTTTTGAATGATAACATTTTCATAATAAAAAAAATGATTATATCATATATACGTAATATGTACTGTATAATTGGGTATAATAAACCTATTTTTTATTATCAAAATATTAATTGTTTTTATATTGATTTAGTATCGATATATATCTGACTGGTTAGTAATCGATATATATCTATATATAAAATTTGCTGATATATATTTAAAACAAATTAACATAATAAAAAAAATATTTGTTAAATAATTTATTGGTTTTACATTAAAAATCTGATTGGTATATTTATTTATACAAAGTAACCATTAGTGTTTTTAAATATATAGAATAGAAAATTTCATTGAATTTCATTAGTGAATGTTAAAATATTTTCGCTTAAACATTTTCAACGTATCTTGTTAAACAATTTATTTATGCATAGTAATCTAAACGTGATAGTGCATAAATTGTGTAACTGTTAGTGTTTTTAAATATATAGATTAAATATACAAACCTTTTTTTAAGTTTATTTTATTTTACAAAAATTATAAAAGTTTAAAAATTTTATAGTTAAAAGTTGATAGCTTTTTGTGATCTGCACCATAGTACCCACAACCATACACAGTACCCGGGGTACTATTTGTGGTTAACACGAGTTTTTTGATTAATACCTGGGGTACTTTATCGAGCGCTATATAGTAATAAGGCTTTGAAAATGATAGTAGTAAACTTGGTTTGTAGTTTAGATTAAAATTATAGTTATAGTTAGAATATTTGTAATAGGGTTAAGTAAACTATCTTATTCCAAAATTGATAAATTTTGTAAAAAAATTTTGGTTGAATCCTATTTAAAATTGTAAATAATATTTTTGTATTTAATCTATGAAATCACAGATAAGTATTAAGTTTAATTCTGTTCACTTTAATAATAGTTTTCTATATCATTAACTGTAATCATTTATTTGTTCAATAAATTACCAGGTGAGTACAAAGTTTAATTCTGTTCACTTTAACAATTGTTTCAGGAGAATGTATAATTAACTATAATCATTTAATCTTCAATAAATTACCAAAATGAGTATGAAGTTTAATTTTGTTCACTTTAACAATTGTGTTTCAGAACAATGTATAATCATTTAATCATTCAATAAAATCACTAGGATGAGTATAAAGTCTAATTCTAATCATTCAATAAATTATCAGGGTGAGTATGAAGTCTAATTCTCTTTCAAATTTAGGTAAGTTTTAACCACTCTAGTAAGTTTAGGTTGCAAATATATTAGATAAATATTAATTTTGTCTATAGTTGGAGTCTCAACTCTTGTAATATAAACTGCACACAAATTATCAATAAAGATAGAGGCAAAACCTCACCTTAACACAAAAAAAAAAGTTTAATTCTCTTCACATTGATGATTGTATTTCAAGATGATGTATGATTAACCATAATCATTTAATTGTTCAATAAATTACAAGGGTGAGTATGAAGTTTAATTCTGTCCACTTCAATGATTGCATTTCAAGAGATTGTTGTATGTACAATTAACTGTAATCATTTAATCATCAAATAAATTACTAGCATGAGTATGAAGCTTAATTCTGTTCACTTTGACGATTGAATTTCAAGGGTATTTAATCGTTCAATAAATTACCAGGATGAGATTAAGTTTAATTCTGTTCACTTTTAACGATTGTGTTTCAAGACAATGTGTTAACCATAATCATTTAATCATTTAATAAATTGCCATTGTGAGTATGAAGTTTAATTCTGTCACTTTAACGATAGTTTTTCAAGACAATGTATAATTAATTTTTTCATTCAATAAAATCATCAGCGTAAAGCATTTATATCCTACATAAATAAAAAATATTCATAATTTTAAATGACTACCGGTATAATTTCTTAACCCGTGCCGGAAGCACGGGCTAATATGCTAGTTATATAATAGTCTTTTCTTTTTTTTTTATACTAAACGCCAATTTTTAAACTATTATAAATTTTAACTTCTTTAAAAGAAAAAAATAAGAATCCTAACAGAAATATAGTTTAGCTCAAAATCTATCACTTTATCAGAGTGTTTTTTGATCTAACTTGGTTTAAAAAAAAGTTAAAGCTTTTATTAATAAATAGTAGGTGCTTTATGCTGTCCCGCACTGTATGAATTCGGAAATGTTCAAACTACAGGAAAGTGATTATATTAGACGTTCATATGGAAAAAAACTTTATTCTAAGTAAATAGTCTACAGTTATAAAGTAAATAATATCCAAAGATCGAATAGCACGGTATTGTATAGGTTTAGTGTGACAACAATGATCTTTTTGCTGAAGAATACATCGATATTTATTCTTTCAAAAATTCTTATCTTCAATTAACCGGTAAGAAAGGACAATTTTATAAACTAAAAGCATATTATTTAATTCTAAATAGAATCATAAATAAATTTAATCACATCATAACAGATAACAATAGGTATTGCAATTAGCAAACCGAAAGTACAAACGTTATCTCAAAAAACTTATGAAAAATATCATCTCGTGAAATTTCCGAAAGTACATCATAACCTGAAGAAACTCTTGAAGAAATGACACTTCAAAATATGGATATAGACTCACAAAATGAATCTGAATATCTCCCCCGACCTGGGAAATTCGAATGGCGGGAAATATCCACCAGAAATAACAGTAAGTCCTATGTGGTTATAGTGATGATTATAGAAGAGACGTCCAGCAAATAACAATCTATGTTTATTTCCTATTTCTTGAATAATAATATTCGCGGTTAGCCAAAAAAACGGAATTTCTAAAGCTACAAAATACAACTATTCGTACTGAATCATATAATGAAAACCGAGGAGTAAATTCAATGGGAGGTGTAAGAGCACCTATAAATCTTAGATTTAATAGTTTCAGAATATTTTGCTACAAGGCAACTCACAAATTGTGAGTTGCATTGCGGCAAAATATTCTGAACCTGTTAAATATAAGATTTATAGGTGTTCCACCTCCCATTGAATTTACTCCTCGGTTTTCATTATATGATTCAGTACGAATAATATTTGATTTCCAAGGAAGATCTAACTAGAGCTGCAGACATTTAGAAGGTCAAAGGTAGTACGTCACGCTTACGTCAGATTCGTTGTTCTATTTGTATCAAAATCGTAGTGCTAAGATCCAGGTTTTTTAATCAACAAATGATCTAATCCATGTTGTACATGGACATTGTTCGCGAACATTAGTTCGGACACGGACATCTTTTGGACATCATAGACAGAAATTCGTCCGATTGGCTAGTGTAAATCAATTGCCCGGGTAACTTATTTATACACTTTAAAGTACTTTTTAAGAACGTAAAAATTACACAAGCAACAGATTGTCATAAAATGGCAATA
Organism: Gigaspora rosea; assembly: GCA_003550325.1. Lineage (NCBI taxonomy): Eukaryota > Fungi > Glomeromycota > Glomeromycetes > Diversisporales > Gigasporaceae > Gigaspora > Gigaspora rosea. The sequence continues at coordinate 302,703 of QKWP01000431.1, forward strand.
TCATTATGAAACTTTACTCAACCGTTATTGTTCTGTAATGATGGGAAACACCTTAATTACAAATCTAACAAATAGATATACAATTTACGAGTATTATTAAAAGGTAATAATATACTTTGGATAATTGAAATATTTGTTATCGTTAGTATAATTGGTTATTATTTTTTAAGTTCAATGTTCTTGCCAATAAATTTATTTTGTATATTATTTTTTCAGACCATCTTTTATATAACTGCCAACGCAGCAACTAGAAATCGTGTCTTTTATTATCGACGCGATGCCTGGTTGCGGATGGAGAAACACAGTGTAGAATCTATAATGAAGGCTTTTGAAGAAATCCCACAAGTATATAAATTCATAAGTGAAAAGGCGCATATTTAACCTAGGGAATGGCATACTCCGAATTGAAACCAGCACAAGTTGGTTGGATCAAATCAACCAACCCAACAAACCTACTTTAACTTATTGCATAATAAAACTTGAAAGGAACGATGCGGCCCATTATAAATCTAAGCAAGGCAGTGTTGGCCAATAACCTATGTCATAACATTTTTTCCCATATGACCTTGGCTATATAATCATATGGCTTTTTGGTCATAGTTATTTGGTATCTGGTCTTCATAAGCCATCACATCACTTTTCGTTATGACTAAATGACTTATAAAGGTCATATAGATCATTTAAGGTCATAGACCAACATTGAAGCAAGGTGCATGAGGTTAGTATTTAAATAAGAATGATCATTCTAATTTATTTGACATTGATAATTTTGACATAGTTTAATCGTTATAATACCTTTATCTGGTAAATGAATATCTTATTGGCATAGATGCCTGGGCCGAAGAAACCCTAAACAAAATTCTATAACTTATAAGACTAGCATCAGTTTACGGCTATAGTAGGTCACAAACGATTATTGGAGATAATCAAAGATGTTTTAGAAGAGGTAAGTTCATATCTTATTTATGCATTATCAGAGAAAAATTAATAATATATATACCGGTATATATATTGGTTTTAGAGTGATCATATAATTCATGCGGTCAATCGATCGATATTGCTTTGCAGGTAGAGATTCACTTAGAAGACAAAATATGCCTACGATTATTGGACCATACTGCAGAGTGAAGGTAATTAGAAACGTTTTTGTCCATTAATTTGAATAGGTGCAAACTCTTAATAGTAAAGGTCCGGGTTTAATATTTAAATTTGGTCGGTTCTTGCAGTGTGACCGTAAATTAGCAATTATAGTTCATAGATTCTTTAATGAGCTTGGGTTTATGAATAATAGATATCACATTTACCCACTTTACGCATATGTATTTATTAGTTTATAAGCTTCTTTATGAAGCTTTTTTTTTTCGCCTTCTAGTGCTTAAAATTATGAATTCGACTAGCTTAGTCGGCCAAGTCGATTTTATCAGCTCGTACCAAATCGACTATAATCACTAATTTTGAATGAGCTTTTGTAATTTTATTAATCAATTTATCAATTTTATCTTAGGACATCCAAATATTAAGAAAAAATTTTAACAACCTTTATATTAACATCAATGGAGACATCCAAAATGTAATTGTGTTGTTAAGAAAAAAGTTTAACAACTTTGATACAAACCCCCGGCCCCCGTATGATCCCCCCGCAAGCAAATGATTCCTAAAAAGGATGATGTTTGTGATTAACGTCGATAAAGAAATTGATACATGGTAAATTAAATGTTTTGTGGCACTAATGATTTAACAAATTTTTTAACTCATATAAAAACGTATTTTAGTTTTTCTGTGGTGTGGGCATCCTCATTAAATTGTAAAGTGATTATTTTCGATAAAGCACCACACGTAGGCCTTTCTAATTCACTTTTAATATAAATTATGTATGTTATTCATTATATATTTTGATAAAATTGTGTAGATATTGGATACTTTAACGTCAACTGGTACATGAGAGGACATTCGGTTGATGCAATCAATTACCCGGGTAACTTATTTATACACTTTAAGTACTTTTTGAAAACGTAACGTTTCACCAATAAAAATCCACTTTTTTTTACCATTAGCTTCGCGAGAGCGTGAATATTCACCATAGAAAATAATCGGAAAATAATCGGGATCCCGAAGAACTTCACTTAGAAGACAAATATGTCTACTGCCTATTGGACCATACTGTAGTGTAAAGGTAACTGGAATGTTTTTCGTCTAAAACTACTTTATTATGTTAGATTTTGAATATATTTTTATTGCTACTGTTTAATTTAAGCAGCACAAAGCTCTTTAGTAGTAGAAGGCCCGGATTTAATATTTAAATTTGGTCGGTTTTCATAGTGTGTTTGGGTTTGTCAACCGTGAATTAAAGTGTAGTTTATAGCTTATAGATTCTTTAACGAGCTTGGGTTTATTAGTAATAAAAATTACGTTTAACCCACTTTACGCATATTTATCTATTCTCTAAATATATGTGATAAATTTCCTTGCGCATATTTATTAGTTTGTGAGTCGTTTTCTAGCACTGTAGTATACTGTCGATAAATTAAACATTATGTATTTTGATTGGTTAATTATCACGGGAAATCACGGGTAGATCTACAAAAAAAGGGTTGCGACGCCAATGGTAGCAATTAAATTTAATATTAGAAAATTCTGGACACAAATACGACAATCCGAAAATGTTTACCAAGGAAACCAATTTTTTAAATATTATGGACAAAAAGATATTTATAAAATACATTTATATAAACGATTAATAACCATGTTATGGTTATTAAATTTTTTTTATTTACTGTATGTTAAGCTTTTTTTTGGAAGCCTTTTTGCGAACTCATACAAGGGGTCACCAAAATTCTGGGTCGGGATACGTCGGAGCACATCGGAATCATGGTCGGCTGGATCGGAATTGATCAATTTTGTCCCAAGATCATAAAAAATTTTACTAATAAATCATATCCATTCATTAAGTAAAAAATGCCCAGCTAATAATTTTGCTACTAGAACTAAACGCTGACCTAGATCCGACGCATCCGACCCGGAAATTTGGGGACAGCTCTGCATACGTAATAATAATAACCATTAAATTGATATGGTACGAATTTTAAATTAGGTATTTTATACCTTCAAACGTGCAAGCTGCAATAATTGAATGATTATTTGGTTCGATTTTCAGACTATCACATGATCATTTGACATCAACCTAGGGTGTCCAGGATTATGCGATGCGATGAGGTAAATTATGCGTGCGATCTGAGGTTGATAAATTTCAAATTATGCGATCGATTATGCGATTTTTTATTATTGTACACTATATATAGTCGGTTCGGTTCTATTCTTCGGAATTTTTCGGACATTCACTGAAAATTTTACCTCGACCATGCTCGTATTAGGTTCATTCATTTTCTACATCGGAAGTTTTCGGAACAGATCTTACTCTGTCCCAAAATTACACTTACGTTCCAAATCTATTTAAACCAACCAATCATATTGCAGTCACGTGATCTGAGTGCGTTTTTTTGTCAAATTATGCGAAGCATATGCGATGCGAAAATTTGGTAAATTATGAAATTTATGGTAACGTAACAAGATATAGATATCCCTGCTAACAACTAGTAATAGGAATCATGTCACTAAGATCAACGAGTCAACTAAATTTTATTAGTCGACTAAAATCAACTAGTTAAATAGTTAATTATAGTCGATTAGTCGATTAGCTGACTAATTGGATAAGATATATCGAAGCTAATTTTAGATATTAAAAATATTTATTTGTTTATTTAATCGCATTATTGAAGTAGATATAATTAATTTAAATACATTAAATTTAAGCATATATAAATTAATATTAAACTCTAAATTATATAGAATTTAAGCTATTAATAAATAATTTTAATCCAATATTTATACATATATGATTCTAATTATATTAAATTATTATTATATATAATATTTATATTAGCAGTAAATTTTTTTATATTTTAATATTATTGATTATATCAATTTTTGCTAATAAATTTCTTTGTTATTACAAAAAATCATTATGAAATTAAATTTTAAAAATTTGAATTTCTAAAAATTAAATAAAGAATAATAACAAATAAATTTACAAATAATGGAGAACTATTCTAAAATATTTGATTCTAAATAAAAAAAACTGGTCTAATATGTAAATAATTTATTTTTGAATATATATACATATATATATATATATATTTTGACAATCATGTTACAACTTTATTTTATAATATAAAGTTTGTATCTATAGTCAGTGTGATCTTTACTTATAGCTATGCTATTTTAAACTAAAGTGTGGCTCACCCGGTTGTTTTTTGGTACCTGTGTGCGACCTGCCAAAGTAGAATTAACCTTGCCACTTTTTCTTTATCTACCTCAGGTATCAATCACAGTTTATCGGCCTGGATCTATAACCTGTTATGATTTTTTAATTTTTATTCCACCAGAACCACTTTCTGTCCATATCCACTTATTTACTTTCTCTATTACTAAATTAATTCTTTCTCTAAAAATATCACACTCTTTTTCTGCTAACTTTTGTTTTTTGGACCTTTTTCCTTTACTACTATAAGTGGATCCCTTGATTGACTGCATTTTTCTTCTCACTATTCTTTTTCTTCTTTCGGAGCCTTTTCTTCTTCTTTTCTTAGAGACAATTTTTTATTTTTTTTTCTATTTTGCAACTATATTATAGCCTTGGAGCCAGATTCTTTCTTGGAAAAAGCTATACCATTTATCTTACCATTTGAGTATAATCAACTCTGTTGCTTTTCTAGTAATTCCTGTTGTTAAAAGCAAAGTTGTCAAGTTCTCTACTAGTTTTCTCGATTAATTCTCTTGCTATATAGTTTCTTTTTCTATATTAGTTTATATCTTTTTTTCTTGCAAGCTTCACATACAGATGATCCTTTGATAATTTCTTTTTAATCTTAGTATTTAGGTTATACCAAATTTCTTTTGCAATTGAATGCTCTTTTTCTGACCAAAGTGCTTCATTAGCTTCATATACTGTTAGACGCTCAAAATATTTTTTTCTTCATATATTTTTTGTATATTGCTATTAAGTAAAGGTCTTTGCAGTTTCTTTTATATATTTGTAGCATAGACAGAAGTTTGCTTAGGCTTTTAAATATAAAGCTTTATTTATTGTTTGCTTTGTATAGCCTTGCTTTTTTCTTTTTTTCTTTTTTTACAAACTTCTGAATATTTTTTAATCCTGCTTTTCTATTCTTTTTTGGCATGTACTATCTTTTTGCTTTCAAATAAATATTTAGTCTGCTTTGTGAAAAGTTGCATATGTGTTTTAATAAAGCTGCGAATTGGGTTTTCAATTGGCTGATCATTCCAGATTGGTCTCAACACCATTTTCTGTATTTTATTTACAAAGATATAGATAATTTCTTTTCTTGTCCACTCTTTTTTGCTGCTTTGTTTGCAAGGTTATTTAAAAAATTACTAGTATATGCTTTTACTTTGTGAAGTTGCATATCTATGTTTTTTGTATCTAAGATTTTAGCAATTGTTTTAAGATACCAAGGTTCTTCATTTTGTATCAGCTTATTGTGCTTTTACTTTTTTTGCTCTTTTTAATTTTGTGAATCACTGCTTGACTATCAATAAAGATTTCCATTTTACTGTCACTTGGGGTTCCTAGTATTGTTTTCAGATTGCCATAAGTTCCAATCTGGTTGAGAAGAACTACTCTTGGATATTGCTTTTCTAACTATTGTACCATTCCTATCTAATTGTATTATCTTATACCCTGTCATGTGGTTTTTTGTTCCTTCTCCTCCAAGTAAACTATCAGTATAATATATAAATTTGTTATACATCTGGTTTTCTTTTATCTCTGTCTAAGTTCTTATTGCTTTCTCTTATTTTTTATTGTACTTTAAATTAGGTATGTTTTTCAATTTTCTGCAATTATTATATGCTCCACTTCTGATTCTTCTATTTCTCTGGTCTTTAGGAGGCATCTATAAATAACATTATATACCCTATATAGTAGCACTTGACCCCCTGACTATATAAAAAATTTTTTCTAAATCTGTATGTTTATATATAAAATTTTACAAAAACTTGAATATTTTGTGACATAGTGATCCGATTTAGATAATTTAGGTACTATCTGATTTATCTTAGTGAAACAAATCCAATGATACCAAAATCATGTTATTTGAATTACTGGATCGCAAGTTATTCACAAAAAGCTATTGGTTATATAGTAATTTTATAAGAAAAGATATGACCAATAGTATTTGGCCAATAACTTTTGATCTAGTAATCCAAATAAAATGAAATTGGTACCATTCAACTGCCCTCACTGAGACAAATCAAATGGTACCAAAATCATTAAATCTGAACTATTGGATCAGTTTTTAGACAATTTTTTTTTAAAAAAATTACATTATATTTTTTTGGCTCTTTTACTTATCAGAAAAATGTTATCTTTTGTCTGACCTTCTCCTTTTGTATAACATTATTTATGGATGCCCCTTACTACTGAAGCTACAGGTTTTTTAAGATATTTAAGGTTAATTGTTGCAACTCAGCCTCTCTTATCTTTCTTTGATCCAAGAACTTACATCTTTTATTTTATTCTCTTTAATTTTTTGGGTCTTGTTTAGTAATATAGCCTGTTCAAAAAATGCAACCTGGGGTACTCAGATTAATTAATAGGTTTACTCAGGCGCACAGGTTACCTGTTTGACTCAGGTTAAACAGGTCAGGTTTAGGAATAGTCTAGAAAAAAAAATTAAATAATGCATATGGTATAATATGCATTGTATATAAAATAAAAAAAAAACTTAAAAAAACCTATTTTATACTATTTTTTACCAATTTTTGTATTTTTGAATAATGGTTTTTATTATTTTAAGTAACCCAATTTATTTAATAAATTGTGATTTTTATTTTTTTTAAAATTTTTTATTTATTTTTAATACATATATTAATTTCAAATTTTTTTGCAGTAAATACTATTTTATTTAACAAATAATAGTTTACTAACTATTTCAAATACCAAGCAAGTTTTTTTTAGAAGTAATCTGATTGCCTGCATCAAAAAAAAGATATTTGCTTGGAACAGAAATAGTGAGAACAGACAAGTACTTACTGGTACATGCTATTCTACTTAAAATAGGAAAAAATTGCTATTTAGTACATATGGGCCGATTTTTGGAATTTATAAGTAGAGTATATTTTTTTAAAACTTTGAAGCTAAATAACTTCTGATATACTGGTCCGTTGTAGATGATTTTACTACCAAAATGTTCATCTCTTTGAGACGATTCCAACGAGCCCAAAATCATTAAAATCCAATTACAGGATCGTGAGATAATGTGCTGTCAAATAGTGACACACCTAGAGAGTAGGGTTCATTGGTTAGACATAGGCTAACCAATGAACCCTACCTTTTAGGTGCGTCACTATTTGATAGCGCATTATCTTACGATTCCGTGATTGGATTTTAATGATTTTGTGCTCATTGCAATCATCTCAAAGAGACAAACATTTTGGTAGTAAAATTATTTATAATGAACTAATAAATCAGAAGTTATTTAGCTTTAAAGTTTTAAAAAAATACGCTCTACTTATAAATTTCAAAAATCGGCCTATATAACACTACCATTGATCAATATCAATATTTAAGATTGAATTGGTGTAATTAATATATTTATATAGACCTCTGGGTCAATAGCATAGTTGTTATTCTCTGAGATTGCAAATCGAAAGGTTGTCAGTTCGTATTTATCTAAGACAAAAAGTAACAAAAAAGCTAGCTAATTAGGAAACTATAATATCATGGGAAGAAAGGGACCTAAAACATTGGTCCAAACAATAGACTTAATTGGGCAGCCGTTACTTGGTGAATTTGGGGCTGTGAATTGGGCTGTGTTAGAATCTCAATTTGGAATAACCAAAGTTATAAGATGTAATGTGAGACCTATAAGTCTGGATTTATATGAATGCATGAACTTGTAGTGCAAGTAGGTTTCTATTAGAGCTTACAAAGAACTTTTGACCACTCTGATGAGACAGTGCGACAGGTCACACATAGGCAGTCATAGAACAAGCCATGTGATTGTTGGGCTTAACATAGTGACATTATGGGAGGACAAAGGTTGAAACAAGTTTCAAACATAACAAAGTCTGCTAAATTAGTACCGGTAAGACTGTCAAAGAAAAAAAATATATATATATATTTATGTAATTGTTAATTTCAATTTTATGGTTAGAGAAGTGCAGTAAATCACATAATTTTTTAGAAAGAGTCCCTTATCTATCACATCCTATATATATATATAGTCTAAATAGCCAATAATATTGAAGTAAAATCAATTTTTAGTTAATCGCAGATAGTTGCTATATACAGTAGTAAAGTCTAAATTCTACTAAATCAATCGATAATTATTGATTAAGTAAATATGTATGGAAGGTCAAAATACAAATACTCTAAAATTTTTATTAAAATTGAAGAATTTTTTATTATTTAACTTTTGATTTTTATGTTTGTTAAATATATTTTTTTAAAAAATTTTAATTTTTTCATCGAAAGTAAAAATCAAAAGTCAATTAATAAAAAATTCTTCAATACTTATGAAAATTTTGTGATAAGTGTATTTTGACCTGCTGAATAAGTTTACTTAAGTAATTTTAATTAATTAACTTAGTAAAATTTAGACTTTACTATGTAGCAACTTTTGTCAGTTGTAGGGCAAATATATTTTTTTAAAAAATTTTAATTTTTCTGTCAAAAATAAAAATCAAAAATCAATTAATAAAAATTTCTCCAATACTTATGAAAATTTTGTAATAAGTGTATTTTGACCTGCTGAATAGGTTTAAGCAATTTTAATTGATTAATTAATAAAATTTAGACTTTACTATGTAGCAACTTTTGTCGATTGTGGGGCGAATATATTTTTTTAAAAAATTTTAATTTTTCTGTTAAATGTAAAAATCAAAAATCTATTAATAAAAAATTCTTCAATATTTATGAAAATTTTGTAATAAGTGTATTTTGACCTGCTAAATAAGTTACTTAAGCAATTTTAATCAATTTGTTTAGTAAAATTTAGACTTTACTATATAGCAACTTTTGTTGATTATGGGCGAATATATTTTTTTTAAAAAATTTTAATTTTTTTGTCGAATGTAAAAATCAAAAGTCAATTAATAAAAAATTTTCCAATACTTATCTGCTATGCAATAGAATCATGAACTCATATATAACTAGTTACTTACCATAATATAATTAGGTATTAGAAAAGTAATAACTGGAATTTACAATAACAAAAATAAGCTCAAATTAATAACATTTGGTTAACTATAATACTGATGCTTTAACTCTGAAATCATATAATTTTGTTCACTATTTTTGAAGGTCAGGTGATATGGGTTAAACCAATTAGAAGGCTGCAAATTTATACTATTATAGTAATCTTAATGAAATAAACTGGAAGTAGACTGTTATTTAATCTAAAATGCGAGCATATTTTAAAAATAAATAAATTTTCTATCTGATTAGTTCTGATACTAATAAACTTTATAAAATTTAGTATATTACGTGGTCTGTATAAGGTAACTTGATTGGTTGAAAAGAGAAAACATATATATTTATTTTTTTACAAATTTTTAATAAAATAGACAAAGTTTAAAAGCTACTGCCCTATTAGTTTAGGTTTAAATTTAAATTTAAACCACAAGTTTTGTTCAAAGGCAAGAACTAATTTTGTGAATTAGTTTTACACTTAATAAATTTTTAAAAGAGAAATAGCATTTTTTGTAAAACCAATGTTTATATAGAGTTAAAGCTATTAGCACTATATAATAATATTATATAGTATTGTAGTATTTAGGGTTGCCAATGGACCAAAAATGTGGCTTAGCAGATACAAATAGACTATGTTCATTGTCCTCTTTTTCAGAAGCCATCATAATCCATTTCCAACCCTGATAGTATATGGGCTATTGGTTACTATTATAAAAATGAAACCAGTAATGAAAAGATTTTGGGAGATAATGATAAGTATTGATAAAATGAATGGTATTGGATATTTTTGTTACAAAAATGAAAGAGGTATAGAAAAGGATGAATGTGAAACGTTCAAACTGGTGTCCAAAATCAGCAGATATGGATTGTGCTATTGGACATATAACTGGGAGATAGTAACCAAAAGGCATAAAGAAATGGATTGGAAAATACTTTCTTGGATCTAAATGTGATGCAAGTATTAAACGGTAGTATTAGGTATTAATGAACAATTATACTAAATTCTAGGTATATTTATGGAATGTGGCGAACATAAAGAATATCAAGTGCATGGGTCTTAAAAAGGAACCAAAAATAATTTTGAAGTATGTTTTGGTTAGAGTTCTGGCTATTACAGCTGATTTGAAAATTAGCGGGACACGTGATGAATGTCAGCAAATTTCGGTAATTATTTTTCTTTCAGCCGGTACAAAACATACAGCGATAATATATCGGGCCGAAAATTATATTATCGAAAAACTATTGTTATTACCGAAAAATAATTATCAAAATTTGGATTATCATAACAAAATTCATCACGTGTTCCACTAATTTTCAAATCACTGTAAAACATAGTGCTTGTATGGCCGAGCGTAGAGCTTCAGATTCGTATTCGCTATTCGAATAATATTTGTATTCGGTGAATATTCGAATAAAATTTTTTAAATAATGAATAACATGAATATTCGAATAATTGTCTTATTCGAATTATTCGAGTAACATAATTATTCGAATAATTTATTCTTATTCGAATAATTCATTATATTCGAATAATAATTCCTATCTGAATAATTTATGATATTCGAATAATATTCAATATAATCATCAAAATGTAATTTTTTTCTATACTAGTTTGTAACCTGTGCTTTGTTATGATATTTAATATAGTGTTCCGACCCGGGTCAGATAATAGTGACCCGACGGGTCAGATATTTAACCCGGGTCATGACCCGGGTCAACGGGTCATATGGAAGTTTCTTAAAGTTAATCGCACTTTGAATTTATAGCGAAAGTGCCCTGTGATTTTTACAGTGATGATGACGGAAAATCTCTGTGATTCTTAACAAAAAAGTCAAATTAAAATTTATGTAAATTGATATATTATTAAATTATGCTTTCAATCATAGTTTTTGATCAGCGATCATATATAAAAAATACGTCATTCCCATAGCTTATATATTTTGATATTTCTTTTTTTTCGTCAAACATATTTTCTTTCTTTATATAAATATTCCTTAATACTTGGTTATAATGGTTGATATTCAAGAAACAAAGCTAAAATATCGCAGAGGAATATGTTTTAGTTGTCGAAAATGCTTGTATTGTGGAATTGAATTACAACAAAACATGTAATTGCAACTTATCTGATGCACCACAGAGTTAATCTGACTGCAGCTGTCAAAAATGAATTTACACGATTATTTAATCCTAATTGGGTGAAAGAGCAAATAGATTATGTTCGTCAAAAAAATATCACTTTATACTCACTAAGTACAAGAGAAACTTTTAGTTTTTCCTTGTGCTCTCGGTATAGTTTCTTATTAATGAATAACCATAATAATGTAGATAAATAATACGCCACTTCAAGTAACAGTATCAAAGTACTGTACATATTTTGAAGATCTAAAGCATTGTAATTTTGCGTAATTTTGACTTTACGAATTGATTAGTGATCAATTTATAGAAACGCATCTTAATTGAAAAATCGCCTGATTTCCCGTGGTTTTACATGACATTTTTGCAAAGCGCAAAAAAAATTTTTTTCATTCTGTTACCATAATGTTACTTTTATAAAAATTTTGGTTTACGAATTTATATCGGAAAAAATGGTTTAAACATTTTTTTTACCATCTCTAATCCTGACACTATCCTGACCCGTTTGACCCGGGTTAGAACAATTTCTGACCCGTGACCCGTCGGGTTGGGTGACCCGTACGGGTGGGTCAGAACACTATTAAAGACTTACCAGTCAATTTTTTAAGCTAAATTCAGATGCAAATTTATTTTTTATAATATATATAAATTTATGCTTGAGTTAATATTATATATATAACGTTAAAAAAAGTTATTTCTCAATATTTAGTTAATGGAAGAAATTAATCTGGCGAGAAATACTATAAGTAAAAGTTCAGGTAACTTAAGTGGCAGAAAAATCTGCAAATAAAGGCTAGTTAAGAGCGAAATAAACGATAACGAAAGGATTATAGTTCGGCAGTTTTGCTGCGGCTGCGCCACGATCTACGTGATCCTGCAGCTGCTTTTTCTTTATCTGTAATCAGCGTTATAAATAACGTTTATATATTTTCTTAGATTGATGTCGGTAATGTATCGTTTGAAATTCTTTGATATATGCTAGAATTAATAAAAAATCTGATAAGTTTTGTATCGAAAATAATTATTGCAGATGTTCCAAGATGCCATCAATATCATCAACTACTTTCGTCTCCTGTTGGGCATGAAAAATTGAGAAGACTTCTGAAATGTTTTGTGGCTGCAAATAAACAAAAATTGGTTTATTGGCAAGGTATTCAAAATATTTGCATTATTATTTGTTTGTGAATTTGTAATTAAAAATTTACTTTTAATTTTTTACAGGACTAGATTCTCTGTGTGCACCTTTCTTAACTCTTTTAAATGATGAAGCTCTGGCATTCAGCTGCTTTCACGCGTTTATTCCTAAATTTATGAAAGATTTTTTCATATCTGACAATACTCCTGTCATGCAAGAATATCTTGCAGTTTTTCGTCATTTTTTATCATTTCATGATCCGGAACTATCTAGGCACCTCAACAAAATAGGATACCATCCAGAATTATACGCCGTTTCATGATTTTAACATTGTTCACACGTAAGTTCATATATATGTAGTCTCTTTAGCTTATTAACATTTCTATTATCCAATAAATTCTTAATGACATTTATCTAATCAGATGTATTTCCGCTCGATAAAACCTACCATTTATGGGATAAAATTCATAAGACAATTTCGAGATACTCTCATCAAGACGGAGTTTAATGACTGTATAATGGTTGCCGAATTATTCCCGAATGTTGATATCGAAAAATGCGTTCAATCAGCATTATCAATGTATAAAGTTACACCACCTTCCGTGATATATCGTGTACACGAATCGGATACAAAGACCGGGGAAAAATCAAGTATCTATAGTTATTTCCGACTTTCATTAAATGATATGTCATCATATTTATATAAGTGTTTATATATCAAATTTTTTTTTTATTACATGGTTTTTTAAAGCATGATCAACGCTGGTGGGAACAGCCTACACTTATTGAAGTAAAAAAAGCAGAATTGGCACCCAGAATATCACTTAAGGATTTAGTCAAACTAAAAAATTACGTTTTAGTAATTGATACGAGAACTGAACAAGAGTATGTATGTTTCATTATTGTTATTTATAACATTGATTTGTAAATTATACTGTATATGTTATTTATTTGTAGATTTGGAAGGGGCCATTTTCCGTTATCAATTAATATGAATCCAGTACATCTAGAGCAATTGTCACAAGCATTATGGCAAGAAAAAAAGAAGTACCATGTTGTAGTTGGAATACGTGGTGAATCAGGACCAAGGTTCGCATTATTATTTTATAATTCTGAAATCTTATTAATTTGTCATATAAAAATTTTTTAAAATGTAAATTTTTCGGTTTAAGTTCGCCAGTGATTTAGTCAATGCAGGCTTTCCACGTGTTGCAGTATTAAACGGCGGTACCGATGTGATGCGTGATGATGGAGTAGGAGTTGTAGTATGCACCTGTGCATGCCTACCAATAAAGGCACCATCTAAAAATAGAGATGTTATTTACTGGAAATGTACACAAAATTTAATGAATTAAATAACAACAGCTATAATCATAGACGTGATTTATATTTATGTAAATTTTTGTATGAATATCTCTTAAATATGTAAATATACAATTTTGAACAAAAACATTACACATACTGTATACAATTTATGATTTATTAAGACAGGGTTAACACCAATATTTATTATTTCGGATTGGAAAGCTTTTAAGATGAGAAAATCACTTTCGACTCAAAGTGAAAAATTTTCGCGTATGCTTCTTGAATAATAATTCATAATAATACAAGAGTGGGGTAAATAAAAGTATATGTGTAAATATTATAATATACAGTATTAAATTAAATTACCGTAGTTATAATCGATGCT
>QKWP01000432.1:4903-35842 GCA_003550325.1 Gigaspora rosea
ATCTTATTATTCATAAAATTTTACTAATTAATTCTAACTTATTTCACTAGGTAAACTTGTTCAGAGCCTAACAATACATTAAATCGGCAGAATTGTTTTTATTTTAATTGAAATTTAAAGAAAAGATGCTTAAATTTGACTTTTTGATCAAAAATCCAAAATTATGCATCTATTCTCCAAATTTTAAGTAAAATAAAAATAACTGCTAATTTTATACATTTTTAGGTGCTGAATATGTTTACTTAGTGCATAAAGTTAGTATTAATTAATAAAAATTTGTATATTATAAGATTTTATAAAATTTTATTAATAAAATTATATAAAATCCTATGATTCATAAAATTTTACTAATTAATTCTAACGTCATGCACTAAGTGAACTTGTCGGCACCAAAAAATCAATAAGTATATTCAGACTCAGACCAGTCTGTATAAAATTTAGAGGCTGAGTCTGGTTCGATCCTGGACCAGACCCGAACCGAACCTATTCTGGACCCAAACCGGACCTAATCATTTGTTGTTTAAGTCCCCCCCCTCTAAAAAATTTTGAACTTGTAATGTTAAACAAAGAATTAAATTGGAGTGGCCTAACTATAATTATTTGGTCACATTTTTCGGATATGACCAATTAAAAATGTTAAATCGGACAGACCCAGAATTGAAATATATAGATAGATTAGAATATATTTTATATTTAATTTTTCTATATAAAATTTTGATGAGATAAAATGTACATGATTCGGAAATATGCACATTAATGCACATTCAAGTGCATGATTGAGAAATCATACATACACATGAAATCTATCTCTAGCTATGTCACTAGTACTTGCAGATTTGCTTTAGCTTTTTCCGTGATGGTGCCTGTGACTTTGACTTGGATTCAAGTGCATTGGTGCTTGTGATTTTGCTGTAGATTGGTGCTTGTGGTTTTGCTGTAGTTTGGTACTTGTGGTTTCATTATAGCTCTTTTTATTGTTAATACTTGTGATTACGCATCATGGAGCTCTTTTCATCATTGATGCTTGTGATTTCACATTGGTTTTCATATTGATTTTTTGGGTATTATTGGTAATTGTGATTTTGCTATAACTTTTATATTGTTGGTTCTTGCGATTTTGCTATAGTTTTCTGTGTTATTGGTCCTTGATTTACTATAGATTAGAAATATATTTTTGAAATTTTTTTGCTTATAGATGAATCAAATGTATTTGCATAATATAGGAAACTTAATAAAATCAACTACCTTTAATCTAATAATCATAAGGCCTAAAGGTTAGAGTTAAGGTCATTTTCATTATGTTGAGCTTTGGGAGGGGTTTTAATTATATGGTACATATATATATGTATGATTATGTATAATAAATTTTAAATTAAATCAATCTTTTATTGATCAATATGCAATTGTATAAGGGAGCTTCCAGAAATCAACTGATTTTTGTTTACTATGAGCCTACCCCCACCCACTCACACCTGATACTCCAATTAGCCAATCAGATTTTATGATTATTAAAAGTTAATATAACATTTAATAGTAAATAACTTTTGATCTACTGAACCAAATTTGATGCTTCAACTACCATAATGATCCTCTCAATGAGAGGATTCTAGCGAGCCCAAAATTGTTAAAATCCAATCACAGGATCCTGTGATCGGAATAGATTTGTGTTACTATAAAAGTTCTAATTTATTAAATAATTATAACCCATTTATAGTAACACAAATTTATTCTGATCTTAGGATCCTGTGATTGGATTTTAAACATTTTGGGCTTGTTAGAATCCTCTCATTGAGAGGATCATTTTGGCAGTAAAATCATTGAAATCAGCCCAGTAGATTAGAAGTTATTAGCAATTAAAAATTAATATTTAATTGTTAATAACTTCTGATATATTGGGCCGATTTCGATGATTTTACTGCCAAAATGATCCTCTCAATGAGAGGATTCTAACAAGCCCAAAATCGTTAAAATCCAATTACAGGATCCTAAGATTGAAATACATTTGTATTACTATAAATAGGTTATAATTATTTAATAAATTATATAACTTTTATAGTAACACAAATCTATTCTGATCACATGATCTTGTGATTGGATTTTAACTAATTTGGACTCGCTAGAATCCTCTCGTTGAGTGGATCATTTTGGTAGTTGAATCATCAAATTTGGTCCAGTAGATCAAAAGTTATTAATTATTTAATATTATTAATAAATCTATAATTTTGGTCAAAAATAATTTTGCAACTTTGGCCAGAATTATGAAATTTTGGCCGGAATTACACCGGATACTTCAGCCGACCCACCCACCCACCCAGAAATCAGCTGATTTCTGGAAGCTCCCTAACCAGAATAATTTTTAGTAAAATCATCCAGAATAGTGTTTAGAATTGCTCTTATTTTTATTTTTTAATTCATTTTAATTTTATTTTTTAATTCGTGATCTATGAAGGAACCAGTGAAATATGTTTACTATATAAATTTTGCCTTTTTTGGAATTTGGAATTTCTTCAAAGATAGATTGATTTTTTACTAAACAAACCTCTTTTCAACTTCTAACAAAAGTTATAGAGAAAAGAATTTCAATCAAAATAGTAATTAAAATATTAAAATTGGCCTGGAAGATCATAAGAAATAGAAGTTTTTGTCTTTATAATTATATATTTACTTCTTTATATAAACAAAGAAGTAAACATATAGTTATGAAGACAAAAACATCTATATCTCACAATCCTTTAGGCCAATTTTAATATTTTAACTACTATTTTGTTCAAAATTCACTTCTCTACAACTTTTGTTAAAAGTTGAAAACAGAGTTGTTTAGTAAAAAATCAATTTGTCTTTGGGGAAACTCCAAATTCCAAAAACAATAGTAAATTTCCCCAAGGTTTACTATGTTTTTTTCACTGGTTCCCTCATAGATTACAAATTAAATTAATTTTTTATTTTTTTTAAGGGGTTTATTTTATAGAGACATGTTGCCATGGCAACCTCGTGATCAACCAATCAAAGTCGATCATATGTATCCTTTTATTTTTTTTAAGTTTTTTTAATTTATTAATTAATTAATTTAATTTTTTTTAGCCGAGTACAAATATGAAGACAACAAAACGAAAGCAAGATAAAAACAAAATGAAAACGAAATGAAAAATGGGACAAAAAATGGGACAAAAAATGGGATAAAATAAAATATTTTTATTATTAATTTGTTTTTTTTTTTAAAATTTATTTTTTTTTTAGTCTAAAAAAATATGAAGAAAATGGAACGAAAGCAAAAAGAAAACTCAGAAGAAAACAAAATGAAATGGGACAAAAAATATGAAGAAAGATGAGATGAAAATGGGATGAAAACAGGACAAAAACGATGATGCACAAACCCAAAAAAAACAGGAAAGCCAACCAATAAACAAAGAAGAATAGCTGAAGTCTTACAGAACCTACTGACAAAGTGAAACAGACCTACCCACCGAAAAATGACTACCAAAGGATTTAGAGAACCTACTGATGAAAAGACAAACCTACTAACTGAAAAATAACAAAATTACCCACCAAAAAAAGAGAAGAACAACCAAAAAACTTGAACCCACTGACGAAGAAATAAAAAACCTATCTACTGAAAGATACAAACTACCTACTAAAAAATGATGAAGAAGAACCACCGAAGGATGATGAAAAGACAAAGAACCTATTCCCAAATAATGACAAAATTAATTACTGAAAATATGAAAAATACCAAAGAACTAAAAAACCTTAGCGATGACTCCGGTGACTATTCCAGTGACAGTTCTAGCGATGACTCTAGTGATGACTTTAGTGACAACTACAGCGACAATTCTAAAGAAGATTCTAAAAAAAATTATTTGCGATTAAAAAAATTAATTGTAGTAAAAAAAAATAAAAAAAAATTAAAAAAAATAAAAAAAAATAAAAAATAGATCATCTTATATGATCACCAATCTCAAAAATGATTGGTCGATCATATAAGGTTGCCATTGACATTTTGCCTTTTTTAAATAATTTTTTTTTTTTAAATTATCTTTTTTTTATTTTTTTAAATTATTTTTATTTTTTTTTTAATTTGTTTTAATTTTTATTTATTTTTTTAAATCATTTTTTTTATATTTTTTAATTTATTTTAATTTTATTATTTTAAATTATTTTTCATTTTTTTTACTAATTATTTTTATTTTATTTTTTAAATTAATTAGTTTAAATTATTTTATTTATTTATTTTAGAGAATGCCTATTTCTACTATAGTCATACAAAAAGTTTCTATTTTTAGATTTAATATAATATTGTATATTATAATTTTAACTCTAAAACTAATAGTGTGCGACATAGAGAAGCTATCTGGTTGTCACCCCCAAGCAGCAGGTCTAGAGTTCAAATTCTACTAGAGATAAATTGGAAAATAGGCCAGTGTTATAGTAATATTTATTTATCGATCTGTCGGGTATATTACCTGTAACCTTGGTACCACTATCTCAAATATGAGTTTTAGTATAGTTGTGTAAGTTATACAAACAAATCCAAGGGACTGGAACAATTAAAATCTGTTTGGCAAGTCCTGAGTAGAGAGGTAGCTGGACTTTTGACAATACTAGGGAAAAGGATCTTAGTGGTAACTGACTGGAAAATCTGGACGAGCAAAAGCCCCTACAGCAAAGAGGCCCACCAATTTGGCTGCTAGAGTTGCACCAGAGAAAAAGGGCATGTGTTATTGAAGTATGAACCAAGGAAAGGGAGACCTTAGGCACCTAAAGTCTGTGGACCGATCCTTCTAAACAAACTGGATTGGTAGGCTAGAATGACTAGGGAAAAGGATCCAAAAAGTGATTGACCAGGTACTGGGGTTTAGTAAACTGCGCAAGGGCAGATGAAACTAATCAGCCAATAAGAAGTGAAAGCATGGAGGCATGTATATTTCAAGACCCAATGGAGCTCTGGGCGTACCCATATGGGAGTCTTTGGACACTAAGAGGACTTGAAACCACCAATACGGGCTCATTCTAGCCTCATAATGCTATAAAAATATTTGGCACTGGAAGCATTTGTGAAATACGCCCAGGAATCTCACCACCATAGCAGGAAGTACAGTAGTTCATATATTTCCAAATTCAGAATATTAAATCCTGGGTCCTCAAGTCACAAGAAACCATTAGTTGTGGCTAGTAATACAATCGATAAAAATTTTTAATTAATTAGTTGATAAATCATTTTATCCAACTAATCGATTAATTGATTTTATTCAACTAATTGATTAGTTGGCGATTAATTGACTAATCAATTAATCGATTAGTTGACTAATCAATTGACCAATCAATTAATTGAATAAATAATAAATGAAACTTGGTAAAATACATGTAAGGTAGCAACTGAAAACAGCCATGTTGACATTCTTATATGATCAATTAATTAAACAACCAATTGACTAATCGATTAATTAGTCGATTAATCAATTAGTTGGCCAATTGATTAATCGATTAGTTGACTAATCGATTAATCGACTAAGTTGGATTTGTAAAATTCAAATTGTTAGTTGTCAACTTTACAACTAATCGATTAATTTGATTTTTGATTTGTATTACTAGTTACGGCAGCATGCAGGCTTGAGATACTTATCCAATGAGGTAGAGGCAGCTGCATTGCTTGAGATACGAACCCTGAGAAGTCGCTAGTAAGTAGGGTTCCTCAAATTAAATCAAATCAAATATTGAATCAATTTGAATTTGATCAAATCAAATTGACCCTGATTTGAATTTAATTTGATTCAAATATTTGAATTTGAATTTGATTTGAATTTGAATTTTTAATAGTAATTTTCAAATCAAATCAAATATTTGTCAAATCAAATCAAATTTGGCCATATTTGAATTTGATCAAATCAAATATAGTCAAATTTGAATTTAAATTTGATCAAATATTTGATTCAAATATTTGAAGATCAAATCAAATTGCGGAACCCTACTAGTAAGGGATTTTCTGGATCACCAGATTTCAGGTATACCAATTTGGAAGCATAAAGTTCCTATTTGGCATACACTAAATTGGAAGTAGTAATATTAGGAAATGTGGGTAATGTGGTGAACATGTAGACATTAATTGTTTGTTGAAAAGAGATGTACAAATCCAGGTCAACTATATAAATAGGAATATAGAAGGCTCTGGTAGGTTTTAGCTATAGATAAAAGATTTATAGCCTGAAGTCCTAGTCTCAATACTGTATATAATATGTATATACTTATGGTACTACCATATGGGTCTGTGCCTTGAAAATGACCTTATGGGGCTATGTAGATTTTATGAATAAAAATTAAAATTTTTAGCTATCCAATAATCTAATTCAAGTAAATTTTTTTATTTTGTAAAGCTCAGTGAGTTCTACAAAATAAAAAATATTTATATGAATTGGATTACTGGATAGCTAGAAATTTTAATTTTTATTCATAAAATCTACACAGTCCCGTAAGGTCATTTTCAAGGCACAGACCCCATATATTAATTTACTTAAGTATTAATAAAGTTTGGTGCAAAAGCTACACCCCTTAATATTAAAAAAAAACTCTAAAACTAATAAGTAAACCTTCTTTGACTACTAATTGAAAGTTGTAGAGCTCATTTTTCTAATTCTAATGGTAGTTAAATTATTAAAATTGGCTTAGTGAATTCCAAGATACTTGGGATCAAAAATAAGAACATAAGAATCAGCAAATTTACTATTACACAATAAATTTTTTTTTTACATATGTTTTAATATATATAAACCCAATCTTGGTTCAAAAACCAAAATAAGATTTGTATAATAATATATGACATTAGTAGCATGTAACCAAAATTATTTTTGTAAAAACAATGTACTGGGCCTTTGTGTAATATAAGTGCATATATTGTATAACTAGAGGACCCCAGACATCTAGTATAGAGGTCATACTTGTTTTTTTAGCAAAAACCCCTGAAATTTGAGAAGCAAAAAACAGTTTTTGCCAATTATCTTGGCAACCAGTGGACCAATTTGAACAAACTTTTTTTAAAATGAAGCTCTTATTGAGGCACATCTAACAAAAAAGTTCATTCAATTCTGATCACTAAATAAAAATTTATTTAAACAAATATATTTTGTTATTTTTAGAAATTGGGTCAAAATTGGCCAAAATCCAGTTATGACCTATATGAGAGATGTCTGGGTCCTATAACCAGTATATATACTGTGATTGGATATTGCTAACAAACATTGCTACTACACTTCAGACAATTAGTTTTTAGGGTTAGGGTTAGTATTAAAATTAAGGGAAGTACCATTTTACATAATTTCAAGAAGGTGTTAGCAGTCTATCATGTTTATAAATTATATATTATATATAAAAATTATTATTGGCTGCTAATTAAATCACAGGGAGGGGAGAGGGTATGACCTTCTAATAAAAATAATTTATGTAATAAACGGCAGCACTTCTTTAAGGTTAGAGATAGGATTGGGTTTATTATTTTGAATACCAAAAATAAAAAATTATAAGGGTAAAGCATTTATCAGGTGGTTTCCACCTCTTAAGAGGATACCCCCCACCTGATACTAAACTAGCCAATCAAATTCAAGCAAATAATATATACAAACTGGACCCAAACCAAACTTTAGTCAAGTCTGAGTTTGGTCCAAATTTGGTCCAAAGTCTGCAGACTGGTCTTAGTTTGAATATGTTTATATATATATTTTGGCGCTGAACAAGTTTACTTAATGCATAAAGTTAAAATTAATTAGTAAAATTTTGTTAATCATAAGATTTTATAAAATTTTATTAATAAAATTCTATAAAATCTTATAATTCACAAATTTTTATTAAATAATTCTAACTTTATGCACTAAGTAACCTTGTTTAGCATCCAAAAATACATCAAAATGGCATAATTGTTTTTATTTCACTTGAATTTTAGATATTAGATGCATAATTTTTGATTTTTGATCAAAAAAAGTCAAATTTAAGCATCTTTTCTCCAAATTTCAAGTAAAATAAAAAAGATTTTGCTGATTTAATGTATTTTTAGATGCTAAACAAGTTTACTTAGTGCATAAAGTTAAAATTGATTAGTAAAATTTTGTGAATCAAGATTTTATAGAATTTTATTAATAAAATTTTATAAAATCTTATAATTTGCAAATTTTTATTAATAAATTCTAACTTTATGCACTGAGTAAACTTGTTTAGCATCCAAATATACATCAAATTGGCATAATTATTTTTATTTTACTTTAAATTTGGAAAAAATACTTAAATTTGACTTTTTTGATCAAAATCATAAATTATGCATCTAATATCTAAAATTCAAGTAAAATAAAAATAATATGCTGATTTATGTATTTTTAGATGCTAAACAAGTTTACTTAGTGAATAAAGTTAGAATTTATTAATAAAAATTTGCAAATTATAAGATTTTATAGAATTTTATTAATAAAATTCTATAAAATCTTATGATTCACAAAATTTTACTAATCAATTCTAACTTTATGCACTGTATTTATAGGATGAACATCTCAAAAAAGAATTAAGGGAGGATTAGAAAATAACGATAAATCCAAAAACCAAAAAAAATCTAAAACTGAAACAGATTACAATCAACCTTCTGTAAATAATCAAGTATTTGAAAAAAGAAATTAGACTAGTTTATCAGAATTCGGCTTCTCAAATTCTCAATCGTCCTGTGAATTTAAGGGTATAGGGTATGTAGATCAGTAAACGAGTGACAAAAAATATTTTTAATGCGAATTTAAAGGTTGCTACATATAAAAATTAATTTTTTACTATATAAATTGATTTTTTGTACTAAGTAAACTTGTTCATAATCAAAAATTACACATCTCCTAAAAATTTTATTAAATTTGAATAGAATTTGATAAAGTTTTCATAGTATCAACTTTTGCAGGGGCAGGGTCTATTCTGCAGGGGTGATTACAAATTGGCCAATCAAATCATGTGTAAACAATAAGTAAAATAGGGTCACGAAGATAAAAACAACTACATCTTATGTTCTACTGGGCCAATTTTAATGATTCGACTACCGTTAGAATCAGAAAAACCTCTTCTACAAGTTTATTTAAAAATTTAATATAGCTACTTAATAAAAATTTTCTTTATTATTAAAAATAAATTTTTAGTAACTCGTTTATTAATAGAAATGATCTACATACCCTCTACCCTTAATAAAGGTAAAATAGTATTTATAGTAATTTTTTATATATTTATTGTCACAGATCATAATAAAATCAGGATTACAATGAAATGTGGATTCCTATTTAATCTTCTAAAACCTACTTATACTTGTTTAATATAAAAAATACGCCCCAAAAAATTTTATTTTTTGATGACTTGTTAATTTTTTTATATTATACATATTTCATTTTTTATAATTATTAATATCTTTTATATTTATATTGGTAAACAAATGCCCATTTTGTGCTAAAGTATTGCCAAGTCCTTTACCAAAGAAACTGCGCTTATTATTACAAAAAATAGCTAAACAAAATGGTATATATATTACCTTTTATAATATCAACTTTAAATTAGTATATCTTTCTTTCATAACTAAAATTTTTATTTATTTTAGGAAAGCCAACAGAAGAAGACTGATTGGTTTTTTGTGAAATTCACTATGCAAAAACTACTATAGTTTCTATTGGTATTAAAAATGGTTATCCTACAGAAATTAATTTAATATTATTAGAAACCCAAGTTACTTAAATGAAAGATGAACTTCTTAAGATAATTAATAAAGAAATAGATAGTTATTATTATAATCTTGCTATAGAAGTTTGTAAAGAAGTAAGAGCAAGAAAAGCAAGTACACCAATAGTACTTATGGGTCGATTTGAATCTTTAAGGGTAGGTTATATATAATTTATTATTTTAATAATATATTAATGATAATTATTAATACTTCTTATTTTATAACTAGGATATTACAGTTTACTAGAATTAAATATTATCTGTGATACACTTATCAAATTATTCATTTATTCTAATATTTTAATATTTAACATTACTTATTCTAAAAAACCTATGGATTATTTGCAAGAAGTTCTAGTACCTGAAGCCGCATTACGTTGTTATAGAAAAACTTTCTTGTTCTATTTCTAGAATATTCTAGAGCACAACAATTGTAAACCAAATAAATATAAAAATACAAGACACAATTGTACAACAGGAGTTTTATTAGTTTTATTAGTTTTATTAGTTTTATGAGTTTTACAAAAAGATATACAAACCCCCACTTTCTGACTTTCTACCCACAAGCTTTCTAGCTTAGATTCAGACTTTCCTTTCTCCTCCCTCCAATATTTAAATAATTGTATCTCTTGAATATTATTATCTAAATCAATAAAGTATATCTTTGCTAAATAAATAATACTCTTGTTAATTAATAAATATAAACTGAACCGCTCTAGTGAAGTAATATTCCACTTCCACACCGCTTCATATCTTCTCTGACCCTTACAAGATCCCTGTCACTGTGTGCTGTATTGCAAGTACTATATAGAAGGCTATAGTCACTTGTAACAACGTTTAATTTCTCAGGATAGAGAGGGAATATCACTTGAGGATGCATGAAAAATTATAAAAGACAGTGCAGATTTTGGCAATTATGTGCATAAGGAATAATCTTTTTTCATCTTTAAATAAATATAGAGTAAATTTTGACAAATGTTTAGCTCCAACATTTTTTCAAAGAATTTACTATCTTAGTGTTTTTAATTTGTTAAAATTTAATACTATATAGCTTTTTATATTGGTATATAGATTTCTTTTACATCCTTCTCACTTTGTTTTTTCTATTAAAGCATATACCTACATACGCACTTTTTAAATAATCTAGCATATTAACAACTCGTAAAGAGCTACTACTAATTAAAGCCAGTCTGTTCATTTAATGTGGTATAAAAAGCGGTTATTGTTTGAAATTGAGGTAAGCATATTAAAAAAATTTTACAAAAATTATTTGTTGATGGTTACCCAAATAAAACATTATTTCAATTCAAAGTTTTTTCAAAATTTCAATTATTCAAATTACTGCAATAGTATATTTATATGCAATTTTGATTTTTAGATTTTTACTTTAGTGATAAAATAAAATTGCTCAAATTACATTTAGAGTCTACAATCATCGTAATTCTGATAGAATTTTGGTGATTGTTATCAACATGAAAAAAAAGCATTCATTCATTATCAAATATTCACTAAGATGTGGAATGCTGATGGGATTTGAGCTGAAAATATGAACATAAGGTATTCACATACTATTAAAATCTGAATGTTGGTTCTTAATGACTTCTATTAGGGTTAGAAAGAACGATTATAAAGCATTCATTTATTAACCAAAATTTCGTGAAGTTCTCATAGAAAAATAGAAATGGAAGAAGATAAAACGGTGATTTTTTTTAAAAAAATAATTTCTTATTATCATTACTAATATAATCACTACTTGATGATAAAAATGAGTAAGCCCGAGGATACCTAAGAAAAAAGGTTTTAGGTTTATATTACTTTTTAATCAGAGCAAATACCAAACAACACAAAAATTACATTATATGTTATTATTGCATTGTCGTCATTTTTTTTATTATAATTTTGTATAAAAAACTTCAAAAAATTAATTTACAAGTTTTATTATAGTAAAACATGTTATATTCTCATTCCAAATAATTTGAATCGATTTTAATTATGCATGCTGCTACATGAATTTGCTCTCTACTAGCAGCAAATTTTAAATTTGTCCCTAAAATTTCGATATGACTACTTTTTAAACGTAAAATTAAACTGTCATTCTAGAATAATCAAATTGATTTTATATATAAAAATCAATTTGATTAAATGATTGATAAATCTTTTTTTAATTTTTCAGAATAATTTTTTTTATATATTATTTTTTTTTTTTTTTTTTTTTTTAAGAGAGGTCCTTCCTCTAAACCTTAAAATTAACACATACTTTATACAAGTCACTCTCGTTATAATGAAATGATTGGGCTGTAAGATTTTCTCACTATATCAAGAGGCTTTTTATATAAATAGATATTCATTATAATGGGTGGTTCATTATAACGAGAGTGACTTGTACTTTACCATCTATTACTTACGCGCCAAAGAATGAGAATTCTTGTATGAAAGAAACCGCATATAACTCTGGTTATAATAACACTGTCCCAAGCGTTAATAGAAAAATTCCAAACGTTACATTGACATTTTATATTAGATTAACTGTATATATTTATTTGACCAATCAGATAAGAGAAGATCCCGGTCTACGATAAAATTGTAAACCCCGGGTCTACGTTAAGGGTCCTCCAAAACATGGCGATTTGCATCACATGATCAATAAAAACGTCAGTATTTCTGGTCAAATTTGCAGATCATTTGACCGTTGTTTTGTTCTAGATCTGGCCAAATGATCTGCAAATTTGACTTGTAGTGAATACGAGTACAAAAAACAATATAATGAAAAGAGTCTGAACTGCTGAAAAGGACCTACGCTGCCCAGCTTCCTTATTTGTAATATTCTGTTACCCAAAGAAACCCATCGCATACAATTCTGTCAATATTGCAGATCATTTGACCGGAATTAAAATTGGTTTGTTATAATTCTGGACAAATGATCTGCAAATTTGGCCGGAATTATTAACAAGGTATTTCTCTAAAAAATTTTCCGATCATGTGATATACATTAATTTATATATTCATTATTGTTTATATTTATCACTTATATCAATAAAAAAGTTTTATTTAAAAATGAAACATATCATTAATCATGAAAAGTCACATGATCTGAAAATTTTTGAGAGACGGGTTGATTTTTCTATTTATCAGATGATACAATACACCGATATGAATTTTAAGCAATAATTATTCATTTATTAGCCAGAATATTAAGAATTGGCATTGGTCATAATCTTGACCAGTCGGTCAAACCGCTCTGACCGGCTAATATTGGTCACAGTCATTGACCGGTCATGACCGGTCATGACCGGACCGTGCCCATCCCTAGTCACGCTAATATATAAATATTTGTATTTAAAGTAATCAAAATTAAAATATATAATTATTAATTTATTTTTATTTTTGCTGATTTAGCCAGTCTTTTTTTCTAACCAGTAAGTAATACTGGCAAAAATTTGAACCTGTTATTAAAAAACTAGTAAATCTGACCCTAAAAAATATCTCTTGGAATTGCTCAGAAAATTCTGGAAAATCGACTCCGTTCTAAACATTTTAAAAGATATTTAATGTAAAAAATAGAAAATTTTTTTAAAAATTATCATATAAAATAATGGATAAAATGCGTATAAAAACATGTAAATCTAATAAACATCCTTTAAAATGTTCGGAACGGAGTCGATTTTCCGAACAAAAAATCAGATAATTTCTGAATTTCTGAACAATTCCAAGAGATTTTTTTTTATAGGGCGACAATTATTGGCGACTATATTAAGGATTTTATTTTTATTATAAAATTAAATAGGCTACTTGGACATAAATTGAGCTTTACTTTTACATATGATTCATTGGCATCAAAATGCTACACAGCTACTCTTGTGTGACTAAGACGACCGACCACAGGGCAGCTCCCAACTCATTACTTGCTTACATAGAACAGCCAATCAAAATCTAGAATATGCATGACGTTGATAATCAACCGAACTTTATGGGTCATCCTGGGGTCGTTTATGACTAATGCAAGGTGTCCTGCTATTTCTAACATCTAATATAGCATCAGCAATGTCATGGAACAACCAAACAAAATTCGGTAAAATACAAAATAACTTTAACTGTAAGGTATTGTTATTATTTTATTCAAAACAATATAATAATAATATTAAGACAATCCCGGTTATGCGGTTGTTGTAACATCACTATGCTATTATAATAGCTGGACGATTCTGTAAATATATACATTAATTTTTATAGCTATTTTTAATCCATGAAATAAATTAAAGTACAACGAGGTTGCAAGAATAAGAATCTATCCATATAAAATAAACAGTTGTAAATTCACTTTTTAATTTTCTATAAATTTAATTCAGAATGGAATCCATGATATTAACCTTTTTTAAAAATCGTTAATGTGATTATTAGTTACTCGTGATATTTACTGTTTTTTTTTTTTAAATTTGTCATTTAATGGCTTTCTCTTAATTATATAATGCTTTTTGATAGCATAATCTAAAGTTGATATTATCCACTTTATGACCCTTTTCTGTGATTTCAAATATCATACAAATGTTTTTTTTTTGTTTCATCCTTTACAATAAGATTACACTACGTGATGAAATTATTACCTTCAACTGATTCAAATGCATTTCAAATGTCTTTTTTTTCATTCTTGCCTGTGCCTATTCCTTCGCCATAGCAGAAATTCAATGCTGAATTTTTCGCTCGAATTGCCACTTTCAGCAGATTTCGAATACCACCTAAATGCTTTTTCTTCATCCTTGGCTGTGCCTATGCCATTTTCATAACAGATACCAAGATAGTATTGTCCATAGGAATCACCACCTTCGGCTGATTTCAAATACCACTCAAATGCCTTTTTTTCATCCTTAGCTGTACCTCTGCCCTCTTCATAGCATAATCCAATCTTAAGTTGTCCCTCAGAATCGCCACTTTCAGCAGATTTCAAATACCATTCGAATGCTTTTTTCTCATCTTTAACTGTGCCTATACCTTTTTTATAGCAGGAACCAACGCTAAGCTGTCCTGCCAAATTGCCACCTTCAGCAGATTTCAAATACCACTCAAATGCTTTTTTTTTATCTTTGATTGTGCCTCTGCCTCTGTCATAGAAAAATCCAACTTTATATTGTCCTTTCAAATTACCACAATTGGCGGATTTCAAAAACCATTCAAATGCCTTTTCATCATCCTTAGCTGTGCCTCTGCCTTTTTCATAGAATATTCCAACTCTCAATTGTCCATCCGAATTACCACTTTCAGCAGATTTCAAATACCATTCAAATGCCTTTGTTTCATCATTGGCTGTGCCCACACCTGTTTCGTAGCAGATTGCAACACAAAATTGTCCATCTGAATTTCCTCCTTCAGCAGATTTCAAAAACCACTCAAATGCTCTTTTGTCATTCTTAGCAGTGCCTATGCCTTTGTAGTAGCATAATGCAAGATCATATTGTCCGTTCGAATTTTTAGCGGATTTCAAACACCACTCAAATGCCTTTTTTTCATCCTTGGTCGTCCCTATGCCCTTTTTATAGCAGGACCCAACTTTATATTGTCCTTTCGAATTACCACCTTCAGCAGATTTCAAATACCATTCAAATGCTTTTTTTTTATCCTTAACTGTGCCTATACCTTCGTTATAGCAAAACCCAACTTTATATTGCCCTCTCAAATTGCCACCTTCAGCCGATTTCAAATACCATTCAAATGCCTTGTTTTCATCCTTGTCTGTGCCTCTGCCTTCGTCATAACATAATCCAAGATGATATTGTCCATAGAAATTGCCACCATCAGCAGATTTCAAATACCATTCAAATGCCTTGGTTTTATCCTTAGCTATGCCTATGCCTTCCTCATAACATAACCCGACACAGAATTGTCCATTTGGATTGCCAACTTCGGCAGATTTCATATACCATTCAAATATTCTTTCATCCTCAACTGTGCCTGTGTCTTTGTTGTAATAGAATTCAAGTCCTTTCAAATTGGCACCTTCAGCAGATTTCAAGTACCACTCGATTTCCTTTTTCTCATCATTGGTTGTGCATATGCTTTTGTCATAGCATAATCTAGTAAAAAGTTGCCCACTCGGATTACCAACTTCAACAGATTTAAAATACCACTCAAATGCCTTTTTTTCATCTTTAGCAATGCCTATGCCCTCGTCATAGCAGACTCCAACTTTAATTTGTCCAACCAAATTACCACTTTCAGCAGATTTTAAATACCATCCAAATGCCTTTTTTTCATCCTTGGTTGTTCCTAACCCTTCCTCATAACAGAATCCAAGATTGTGCTGTCCATAGGAATTGCCGCCTTTAGCAGATTCCGAGAACCACTCAAATGCCTTTTTTTCATCTATAGCTGTGCCTATGCCTTTGTCATAGCAAAATCCAACCTTCAATTGTCCATAGGAATTACCACCTTCGGCAGATTTCAAATACCACTCAAATGCCTTGTTATCATCCTTAGCTGTGTATATGCCTTCACCGTAACAGAATCCAGTATAGAGTTGTCCGCTCGAATTGCCACCTTCGGCAGATTTCAAATACCATCCAAATGCCCTTTCTTCATCCTTAACTGTGCCTTTTCCTTCGTCATAGCAAGTTCCAACATTGAATTGTCCATTTGAATTGCCACCTTCGGCAGATTTCAAATACCACTCAAATGCCTTTTTTTCATCCTTTACTGTGCCTTTTCCTTCGTCATAGCAAGTTCCAACACTGAATTGTCCTTCCGAATTACCTCCTTCTGCAGATTTCAAATACCACTCAAATGCCTTTTTATCATTCTTGGTTATGCCTCTGCCTTTGTCATAGCATAATCCAGTGAAAAATTGTCCACTTGAATTACCAAGTTCAGCAGATTTTAAATACCATTCAAATGCTTTTTTTTCATCCTTCGTTGTACCTATGCCTTCGTTATAGCAAGATCCAACATTGAATTGTCCATTCGAATTCCCACCTTTGGCAGATTTCAAATACCACACAAACGCCTTCTTTTCATTTTTGGTTGTGCCTATGCCACCTTGATAACACAACGCAAGAATATATTGTGCGGTGGAATCATTAGCTTTAGCGGATTCCGAAAACCACTCAAATGCTTTTTTTTTATCCTTAGATGTTCCCATGCCATTTAGATAGCAATATCCAATTTTGTTTTGTCCAATAGAACTACCATTTTTAGCAGCTTTCAAATACCATTTGAAAGCTTTTTTTTCATCTTTAGTTGTACCTATGCCTTCATAATAGCAGTTTCCAAGATTATATTGTCCATTCGAACTGTTACCTTTAGCAGATTTCAAATACAATTCAAATGCTTTTTTTTCATCTTTAGCTGTACCTATGCCATTTTGATAGCAGAATCCAAGATAATATTGACCATTAGAGTTGCCACTTTCAGCAGATTTTAAATAGCACTCAAATGCATTTTTTTCATCATTGGTTGTGCCTATGCCATTTTGATAACAGATTCCAAGATTTAATTGTCCATTCGAATTGCCACCTTCTGCAGATTTAAAATACCACTCAAATGCTTGCTTTTCATCTTTAGCTGTACCTATGCCATTTTGATAACAGAGTCCAAGATAATATTGACCATTAGAGTTGCCACTTTCGGCAGATTTTGAATAACATTCAAATGCTTTTTTTTCGTCCTTGGTCGTACCTACACCATTTTGAAAACAGAAACCGAGATTAAATTGTCCATTCGAATTTCCACCTTCAGCAAACTTCAAATAAGATATAAATTTGGCTTTTTTTGTCCATGAAGGCATTTGAAAAATTAGCTATTACAGTTTGTTATGTTTTGTGAAATTCTCGAAATTTTTAAAAAGTTTTCGTACGTGCTTACATATATAAGGTCACACCGCACTATCTTTTATTATATAAATATAAATAAAACATCGTATGGGGCCTGAGTCCCGATTAGGCTTTTTTGTATGTAATATGCGTTATTTTAATGCATGATGCCTGATATGTAATAGCGAGATTAATAAAAATAGAATACAAGAATAGCAAGTAATTGAGAATTTTTTCTCATGCAATCTATTTTTATATCTCTAAAAAAAAATATTCCCTCTTATAGTAGTTCGATTGTCCCCATTTACCGTTACAATTAATTCTAAAAGAAATTATTTCGACCAATTGGTATTGCATTATTTTCTACATGCAGATATCAGCATAATCATTAGGTTGTAAACGTCATAATTTTATATGTCTTATGAATAATAGCTGATGCTAAAATATGACGTATATCAAGTAGGTTGTTAATCAGTCCGGTCCGGGATGGTCCTTCGGTCCCTTCCCTCAGATTATCCATTCTTTTTAGGGTGGACCGAAGGATCATCGGCCGATATTATTAATAGTTAATTACGAACTTTTTATTTCGTTATAGTATCAGCAAGTTTTTTTTTTTATTGAATCATTACTAATTTTTATGGATCACAAAGTTAATTAATAAGGCGTTCATGTGAAAAGCATTGCGCACATGTGACACATTGTTACTTGATGCGTCTAGCCAATTATATAAAATTTTAACACATACAGGGGGTCACCAAAATTCCGTGTCGGAATGCTTCGGTGTGCATCGGAATCATGGTCGACTGGATCGGAATTGATCAATTTTGTCCTAAAGTTCATAAAAAATCTTTCTAATGAAATCATATCCATTCATTAAGTAAAAAATGCTCAGCTGATAACTTTGCTATAAAATTTGCTAACAACTAGGACTAACCGCCGACCTAGAGCCGACGCATCCGACCCGGAATTTTGGTGACCCTCCTGTAAAATTCTACATTTGGTGCAATTGATGTATGAACTAAGACAGGATATCGCCGTCATCAGCTGAATTCGCGATGCGTGGTATCACACACTGCATGGAGCAGACAGGTTTCGGTATGAAATTTAATTCTAAATGGGTAAGGTGCACGTGAATTGCTCTCTTCTTATATTCGTCTTTAGTAATGAAACTATTACAGTATTAGTAATTCCATGAATGATTAAAGCAGGTGATTTGTTTCAATATAAATAAATTATACACGCTTATAATGCTATTTGAAATTATAAATTCATTAGTTATTGTCGCAGATCATAATTTAAAATGAAATCTACGTTCTATACTTAACCTGCTAGCCTTCTAAAACCCATTAATACTTGTTTATTATAATTTTTTTTAAAACTAACCCTAACCCTAAACCCCTAACCCTAAAAAAATGCTCCCCAAAAATATTTAGTTTTCGAGATTTTATACTATCATTTCATTTTAATCTGGATTTCATTATGATCTGTCACAGTTATTGGATTACCTTATGACCGTGCATTGAACATGTGATCATTAGTTGTACTCTACATGAACTTTACAAAATTCCAATTATACCTGAGCCATCTTATTTTAACCCGTATAAAATTTTAGTCATTCATAGAAAAAGATTTAAAGGCTAGGGTAGAATGCCTGGGTATGATTAAAAAATCGCAATTTAATTAGGCCACGCAAAGTTGATTTTTCGTTTTGCATTACATGGATTTCAAAATTCGGGACGGACGGACGGATTTTTTTTTAATTTACAGCAAATAGAATAATGTTCACATTTAAGGTTATACAAGGTTAATTTTTCATTTTGCACAACAAGGAATCTAAAAATTGGGCCGGCAGTCATATTTTTCCTGTCATTCTATCGGACAATTAAAGGAAATTAAGGCCTCCATCGGATGACACCGGATAAAAATAGCGGGAATAAATAGATGTCAAAGAACAAAACTTGCGATGGTCATGTTTGTAGAAAATTCAAAAAGTAGTGATATTATCGATGGAAAAGCAGCAGCAGGTGTTTCAGTTGGGGGAAGCCTGTAGCAAAAAAATGTAGGATTTGCTCAAATGGGTTCATTTGTAAACAAACGTTGTAAAGATACTAAAATAACAAATGGTCGTTGGGTACTTATAAAAGAAATATATGGAAACTCGAATTTAGCTAATAATGTGTTCGAAGCCTAATTGAAAATAAGATCGGATTGATGCATTACTTATTTCAAAATAAATGCGTCACCAATTTCAAGGTAAATTAGATTCCGCATTTTAATTTTGAAATCTCCTAATGGAGATGATTCTATAAAATAAAAATCGAACATCCTTAATTTTATATTTTTTTTTATTCCTACCCGCCTCTGTATCAAGCTCTTTTAGGATTCACACGAGATTGAGGAGATTTTTGTAAAATTCGTCGACCGGCATTTCGCCGAAACCTACTTCTAGCCAACACTAATAATAAATAAGACCAATTCTAACCTAAATCGGATCAACTTTGTCTAAGAAATGACTGTCGACAAAATAGTTGTCGACGAAACAGTTGTCGACAAAATTGGTTATACAGATTGAGGGAGGAGGTAGGGTTTTATTTCGTTTTTAATTCTATATTCACACTTACGATAAAATTGTTAGGGTATGTGATGAAATCTATCAGAAATTTATAAAGTTCAAAAATTGAGGCATGACTCGGCAAATGTTACAATTCTATTTAAATGTTTATGATAGAAATATGTTTTACTTTGACCTTGAACATCTATGAACTAAGAAATCCAATTAGGATGAGACATTTGTAGTGATACGGGTCGATGAAAAAATCGCGGGCCGAGGCCGATCCAAAAAAAACTCTGGCCGGTCGACCGGGCCGACCTTTTGCTAGTGTAATTTTTTCTGATAAGAATCAGTCAACATTTATCTATATTAAACGTGTAAAAAGCCATCAGGTAGTTTTTTATCGAATTCTAGTGATATTAAATAATTTAATTTTTATTCTTTTTGTCTTGAGAAAAATTCCAGCATGTTAGTATTTCATGTTGATTGATTGTCTAAGTCTCCGAACTGCAGTTTATCACCTAAATAAGCCAATTCTCTTACATAATTATAAATGACTAGCCGATTTTTATTTAATTCCTGGCCTGAAATATACTTTAGAAGATAATCGATTCTAACTCTTATCTTACCAACCGGCCCCCACAAAGGTGCGGGCTGAGGGTCGACCCGCCCATCGACCCGGCCGTCGGGCCGGGGTCGACCCGTTTCACTAGACATTTGAATGCATTTGAATTTATTAAAATAATAAAGGATTGGGATTTTTTTTTATTGACTTTACTACACAAGGCAGATTAAGGAATCAGCCTCAGCTGATGAATTTTTTTTATATAGTTTTTAGTAAATATGTATGTTGTGTCCCAGATAAGAATTTGTCCCAATCTGGAATCTGGCCTAATCCTACCTCTAACACTAGCCTAACCCTAACCCTAAAGTCACCTAAAGTCCTAATTCTGCTACAAAATTCTCATCTGGGGCAGCCCGATTCCGAATCGGGCATCGGGATACAATATGTATATTGAATGAGATAAATTTTACCTTATAGTTTCAAAATTAAGCATCTTCCCGGTATCAATTTTTAGAGACAAAATTCTCGTGATCTAGTGATCGGATCTTCTAATTTTGCAAACGTTTCGAATTGTGCCAAAATTATGCAGATCCAATCACTAGAAATTGGCTGTAAAAATTGTACGAACTAGTGTTCCGCAGAACCGAACCGGAGAGCCGGAACCGACCCGGAACCGACCCCCGGTTCGGTTCCGGGTCTCGATTCATACCCGACCCGTAATACCCGAATCTTGTGTAACAAAAATCTTTTTTTCTTTAAAATGGGTATATAAAAGAATTCTATAAACGCGCAAAGCCAAAAGTATTGTTTGTTAAAACTCCTTTTTTCTTTCAACTATACCACACCACACCTAATAAAAAAAAAGTGTGGGTTACCTTTTTTATGAGAGTCTCTTGTGAATTAAGTTGGTGTTCGTATATAAACGTAAGTAAACTTGGTTAATAAGATCTGTAACATTCGTACCGGTTTAAATTCTAATAAATACTTAATTATAGTCAAGTAAAAATGAGACTTCGGACTTCAATTATATTTTTAGCGGATATAATCTAATTTATTAATAAGTGTGTCCGATACGGGTTTACTAATTTTTCTCACTACTCAATATAGTGATGGACGATTAATTATTGTGACAGATTATAATGAAATCCAGATTAAAATCTCAAAAACTAAATTTTTTTGGGGTGCATTTTTTAAGGTTAGGGGTTAGTGTTAAGGGTTAGTTTTAAAGAAAATTATCATAAACAAATATTAGTGGGTTTTAGAAGGTTAGCAGTTAAGTAGAAAATGCAGATTTCATTTTAAATTATCATCTGCGACAATTATTGATTAAATTAGTATTAATATCAATTACTCATCCGATACTAATATTATTGAAAGTTCTAAGTTCTATATTCGATACCGGTTCTACCGGTCCGGTTCCGAATCCATATGATACGGTTCCGGGTCATTATAAGGACCCGATATCATGTGATGGTTCGGGTACTGTTCTTAACAATACCCGCCCGGAACCGGACCGTGCGGAACACTAGTACGAACATTACAGGGGAGTGTTAATTTTTGGAAATATACGGTAGCACACTGTGCAGTATCATGAGCGAGGTTTTTTGGAGTAAATAATAAATGGTAAATTGAAAACTGAAGTTTCATATTTCTCTGGAAAACTAATATGGGATATACAATCGTTAGACAAAAGCATAAGACGTTTTCGTCACGGTACTTTTATTTCCTTTCTTTCAATAATCGCCTGTTGTGTAACATAAATCAAAGCAAAAAAAAATAGCTGCCAAAGACAGGAACGCTACTACCGAATAAAGCATTTCATTCATAACATTAATAAATTTTGTGTATTTATTTATTACCGTAATAACAAAGAAAATATAAACAACGTTAACGTTAATAAACGATGAAGGAAAAATCATAAAATTATTACAATTAAAATGAGTCAAGAAAGTTTATGCAGCCAAAATGCGAATGAAAAAACATCATGTAAGTTGTAATTATCGCATTTATAGAGTACATTTTATAATGTAATGTTACAAATCTTTATAATATAATTTATATACTTGTACAGTATTGGAATTATCAAGATATGTTGAAGAGAAATTGAAAAGTTAAGTATAAAAATTTTTGACTACACAGAATTTAACAATGTTATAAGAATTGGATCTGGAGCATCTGCAATTGTATACTCTACTGACTACGCTGGACAAATGTATGCATTGAAAAGTTTAAATACTAATTTATCTTTAGGGCGTAAAGAGATTAAAAAATTTATTCGTGAAGTAAGATATTATTTTTTTTTTATCTTAGGTTTTATCGCATATTATTTTCTTACATAAATTTTAGTTATATAGTTAATATTACAATCATTTAATATACAGCTTAAAATACTTAACGATATTAATCACAATAACATTATTAAACTTTATGGAGTTTCAAGATTTTCACAAACGGACAATCTTGTAATGGTATTACAATTTGCTAATGATGGAAACTTAAGGAATTATTTAAAAGGAAAATGGAAGGATGGCAAATTCAAAATTTCATGGACTAAAGTTATCGAATTTGCAATTAAAATTACCGACGGATTAAATTATTTACATGAAAATGGAATCATTCATCGAGATCTGGTATGCAACTCACTTTAATAAATTTTTTATTTACTAAATATTTATATAAAAATTTTTACAGCATTCTAATAATATTTTAATAAATGGCTATGAGATTCTGATCGCAGATTTTGGAATATCAAAGGAAATAGATAATAACTCTATTTCAAGTTCACAAGTTCAAGGTATGCCTGCATATGTCGACCCACGATATTTCAATGGAAATTTCAAACCAGATAAAAAGATAGATATTTATAGTCTTGGTGTATTACTATGGGAGCTCACAAGTGGAATTCCTCCGTTTCATCAACTTATCCCTACCGTTATCATACGAAAAATTTGGGAAGGCAATAGAGAAAATCCTATTGCTAATACGCCATCATATTATGTTAAACTCTTTAAGAAATGTTGTTCTTCTAATCCATATTCACGTCCAACAACAAAAGAAATCCTAATAACACTTAACATCTTAGCAAAGCTTGACAGACAATCAACAACTGTTAAAAATTATTGCAACAAAAATGTTGTAAGATCTAGGATTAGAAATAATTTTAATAAGTAAGTAATGGATTCTTGACAATTTATATCAATTGCGTTTTTCACGATATAATCAAAATTTAATAAAATATATTTATTTTAAGTAAACGCTGTGCCGTCTTTTTAGGTATATTGATGATGTTATTTATCATTGTAAGAAACATTATGTTTGCATTAAAAATTAGAGAAGAAACTTACCAAAAAATAGAAGGCCTTGAAGATGCGCTTGTGGACTTAAATAAATTATTAGAAATTGATCCAAACAATGCATTTGCATTAAGAAATCGTGCATCTGCTTATCAAATGATGGGTAGATATAATGAAGCACTTGAAGATTTAAATATATTATTAGAAATTAAACCAAATGGTGTTAATGCATTAAAAATTCGAGGAGAAATTTATCGAGATTTGAAAAGATATAAAGATGCACTTAGGGATTTAAATAAATCATTAGAAATTGATCCACAAGATGCGTTTGCATTAAAAGTTCGAAGTGCAATTTACCGGAGTATGGGAAAATATAAGGAAGCACTTACGGATTTAATCAAATTTTTTGAAATTGCTAACTCTAGCTTTACTAAATTTTGGTACATTATATTTATTTTGATTTCATACTGTCTATCTAATTTTCATGCACAATAAATAATGTGATAGTCTATATAACATAAACATAATATTTTCAACTCTCTAAGTACAAGTCCGATAGTTAGAAAATTTTTTACACTTAAAAGATTTGTAATTAAATAAAATTTTAAATAATAAAATTTACAAAATGTTTTTTATCACATAAATTCCAAAGTAAAGTGGCAGTAAAACCATGTTTGCTTTCTCGAAGGAGTAATTTAAATTCATATGGATTATCTGTAACTAAATATATATAATCTTTTATACCACCTATTGGCAAATAGAACAGTAGAACAAAAGCTCAATTTTTTGTTTTAATATAAAAAAAGTTTTTTTATTATTAATACTTTGAATATACAT
The DNA here is from genome assembly GCA_003550325.1 of Gigaspora rosea. Lineage (NCBI taxonomy): Eukaryota > Fungi > Glomeromycota > Glomeromycetes > Diversisporales > Gigasporaceae > Gigaspora > Gigaspora rosea. Next base: position 29,660 of record QKWP01000432.1, read on the forward strand.
TGTTAGAGCATTGCTGCATTGGTAAAGTAATAAATTTAATAAAAAAACAAAATAGGATTATAAGCTAGACAATCAAAACCTCCTTTCAATAACATAACTAGATTATTTCTGCTTTTACTATTTAGAAGAGAAAGGTTCAATGGCGACAATAATAATTAAAATAAGGGCAATTATATCGAATATGTGTATGTTTGTTTTCTGCATTTTCCTATTTAGAAGAAAAATTGCAATGGTGACAATAATAATCAAAATAGTGACAATAGTGGTAGGTAGAAGAAAAGTTGCAATGGCGATAATAATGGTGGGTATGATTGTTTTAAAGATAAAGCTCATAAAATCTGGTAAAATGTCAACAGCCCAGCACAAAGCAATTTCTGTTACATTAATAACTTTCGAAAATTGATCAGCTATCCTGGTCGGTAATGCTGGTTTTAAAATCGATCTTGGTGGAAGAATGATAGAAGATATTGGTTCGTTTGTCATATACTTTTTCATGATATCTTTCCATAGGTTTTTTTCAAAAATTTGTTGGTAAGGTTGCACGTTATTAATAATGTCAATACCAGACATTTGGAAATAACGGATATGAGGTAAACAATTTTGTAAAGTAGTCTTTAAAGCAATAAAATTTTCATAGGACCAGTCTTCAAGTTCGGATGGTAAGCCAGGATTTTTTGCAATTCCCCATTTTATGACATAATTCCAAATTTTTATTTCTTCCATTTGTAAATCATCTCGACTAATAAGGGAGGCTAATGCATTTTCTTGAAGTGTGAAGAACTCTTCGGAATCAAAAATATTGATATGATTTTTTATTATGATATTATTACACCATTCTTGTAAATTTTGAAGCTTATTATTCTGAAAACTTTTTAGATAAACACGATTAAAATTTAAATGAAGCCAATGAGCTTCCTTTTCAATTAAGTGATCTTGAAGTTGTTTTGCCAATTCGTCAAAAAGAAATTCATAAGTAACAAGCATGAGCTCAAAAATAAATGATGCATCATGTTCTTCAAGCAAGACTATCCCTCCATAGATGTATCTTGTACAAAATTTATGTATATTTTAGATTCCTTTGTAATTTAAGTAATTCACATGTAGCGTAGTTAATATACTTATACAATATAAAATAGCTTACTTGATAAGAACTTCAAATTGTTGGATAGAAACATTCTTTAAATCAAGTGTTATAATATGATTCTTGTCTTTATCGATGTTCGTTAATTCTGTCAATTCATTGCAAAAGTATAAAGATCTGCATTTTAAAATCGCCGAATGTGCACGGAATTTCTTTGTATTTGGAGATTCACCGACATTAATAGCTATGTTGAAATCTTTTTCATCATTAAGGAGCTCAAGATAATTGTTTGATAGTTTTTCAAAGTATTTTAATGCCATTTTAATCAAGTTTATAAATTTTTGGTTTGCGTATGTACTGTACGTGAAGACTCTAATAGGGCTGTGGGAAAATCAAACAGGTCCCAGAACAAATACTAAGCAGAATCAGATGATCTGCACTAACCAAAAACAGAATGTGCATTTTTTTTTTTTATTAAAGTAATAAAACATTACGTTATCAGTTATGGTTAGGCTATGACCAAGTAGGGCTTATTATTTCACATTTTCATGAGAGATTTTTTTTTTAGTTAGTGCGTAGAAGGTTGTTTCATAAACAAATTGAGTTATACGCAGTTTTTTTTTTAAAAAAAACCGTGATTTTCACGTTACATCTGATTTGGAGCGGAATACGTACTTCTTCATTTCATTCTTGAATAAGCTTCTCTATTTAGCATAAAAGTCTTAATAATATCAATAAGCTCCGCTCCGTTTCCTATACACGCCACATTCACTACGTTCTTAGAATTTCTAAATTTCTGGTATTCCTGACTACTTTGACTAGTGATTGGGTTTGTCTATATTATACTATATACCTTTTTAGTCATTATTTCTAAATAATGGAAAAGTTCGAAACACTACGATCGATAAAAATTGGAAGATACGTGTACAAGAGATGTAAGCATAAAAAAGATGACGTTTATTTCTAGTCGTAACATTTTTATTCTCATCTACTGAAAATTGATACACAATATGAAGCAACTTTCATTCATCGCTCTTTTCGATTTAGTTGAATCGATGATTTTCATACTGTAACTATTAATTCAGGAGAGCCATGCGGTACATTGAATTAACTCTAATAGTTATATGAAAAAGATATGTCAACGATTCAGAATATTTGATGATAATGGTGTAGTAAGGTCTTTGGGTCAATTATCTCGATAAGGAACGGTGCGAATTGGCTAAAATAAGAGACCATAAGAGAATTAAGGGAGATAGATATAAAAAAGATGCGAGAAGTATATTACAACAGGCGTTTTAATAGTATCAAGTAATTAATTATGTGGACAAGACATTGGGTAAAAATTGAACATTTACAATCAAGAGAAGGATTTTGACTTGTCAAATGACGCAATATTCCTATTTATGATCAATTACAGACTTGTGAAGTTTCCGACACCAAGATTCATGAAATTTTGATGTGAATAATTACATAAGTGTTGTATACAATTAGTAGTGTAACGGTTGAATGAGAGAACGATAAAACAGTATAGACAATAGTGCCAATTTAGGCTCCACCCGATTACGGAAAGCTGTGTATAAATAGGTAATGGTGTATAAACGAAATCTAATATACGATCTATAAAGACTTAGGGAAAATAAATCACTAAATCACAACAATAGATTCAAGACGCAGGCGCTGGTGATGCTAATATTTGGGGTATAATTATTTCGATTGAATAATATTTTAAATTGATATTATTAACTAGGCTCTTGAGTTGTTTAAAGGGACTTTGAAATACGTATGTTAAATTGTCTATTCCCTCATGTAAAGATACAATAGGTTAGTGTTAATAAGTTACATAATATCACGGTCAAAGTTGGTTCTATGGTGAAAATCAGTAATATGCATTCATGTGTTGGCTTTGTAGAAATTTATTAATTAAAATTCTATCTAGTATGTAACCAATCACATTGTTCTGTGACTTCATTTTAGAACTAATGTGATAAGTGGCGCATTTGTGCCATCCATCTTATTTAGTATTTTTTTTAACTATTAATGAGTTACTATAAACAATTCTATTACAAAATTTACCAACAATTGAGGTACACACAATATGTAATTGAGGTATTGAATTAGAATTATTATAATTTCTACTAATCTTTATACTTGCTAATGCAGTACAGGCGTTGGTTAAGGTTGAGTTAGCTTGTATTATTTTATATACAGTCGAACCTCCCCAATCCGGTAACCCCACCAGGAGTCTAGACACTTTGCAGTAACGTGACGTAGCGCATGAGAATTAACCAATCGGAGGACGTAAAATTTGATCATCCCGGCAAGAAGAAAAAAAAAGAGAAAAGAGCGAAAATACTCAAAATTAGAGTGTAAATCGGCCTTAAAACTACATAAAAATGTCCGGAACGCGACATATAGATAGTGGCCTTCTAAGGGGGTCGGTTAAAGCGGAGTTAACTCAATATATGATCTACATATTGCATAAATTGAATTCTTGATATCTACGATATAAAAGCCCTTCTAACTGCATCAAAAAGGTAACCCTAACCCTAACTAAATTTCACTCCGCTTTAACCGACCCCCTTCTAAGGCTAAATCAACGAACCCTAACCTTAACAATAAAGCCAAAAAGTTAATCCGAATACGTCACACCACGTGATAGTCACGTTACTGCAAAAGTGTCTAGACTCCTGGCGGGGCTCCAATCCGGTATGTATAGTGGACAAGTTTTGTACAGTTGAACCTCCCAAAACCAAACCGATAACCTGTCAAATCTGATAAAAAGTTAATCTACCAAGTCCGTTTCTGTTATATGAATCTAATAGTTTATAATGATTTCAAATCTGATAACCTCTCAATACTGATACTGTACAAAACTTGTCCACCATGCATATCGGATTGGAGAGGTTCAACTGTAATAAATTATTTAAAATTTTGTATAAACCTCACTATTCTGGTTACTCAGTATGTGATAAAATTAAGTCTGATTGCATTGGAATTATTGTGATTTCTATTTTGTGTTGCTATAAAAGTTTATTAACACTTATTATTCCAGTGATATAGTACATTGTTAAGGTTGTATTAGGAATTACTTGCTATTTTTATGACCATGATATTGGTCAAGGATGTTAGCTTACATTGAACTATTGTGATTTCCATCATGAGCTACAAGTAAAAAATTCTGTTATAAAATGTAATGCATGACAGTTTATTGTTAAAAATCATGAATTGATAATGATATTAAAGATGGGCAAAATACAAAATTTTCATTTTAGCATGCACATGTGCATTGAGAAGGAGAAAATATTACCCTACTTCTAACTATACTCACAATACACTAATAGCACTAACTAAATCAACTCAACCCGACACTCAAGACTTCTAAACCTTGAACTGGCAGGCAGAAAGAGGCGTGGAAGATTTGGTCTGGGTCTCGAGGTTCGAAGAGTCTTGGAAGGCGGGATAAACTTTGTCTAAGTAGCTAGGGTCAAATAGAGTCTCTTGATTATGTCGCGAGACTCTAATATGAGGTCATGGGATTTATACTTCAATATTTACACATCAGGAAGGTATTGGTTTATAAGATTAACAACAGTTTATTTATTATATCGGGAGTTACTAACTTATAACACTTCTACTCTAATTTAGAAGGTTATGAACTCTATTTGAGTTCTTCCTTTTTGGAGCTACAAAAGGTGTCTTGCTCTAAAGGTAAGAGACATCATATTTATACTTTTAAATTACTGTGCTAATCCTACTCTTATACCAGTTCTAACTAGTTACCAAAGTGCATTTCATGCCGAAATGCACAATCTGGCAGAAATGCATGATCAGGCTGAAATGCCATATTGTGCCGAAAAGTCAGAAATGCACAAAAGTTCTGAAAGTGCTTTTCGTGAAAAAATGCGCGGTCTACTTACAGATAAGGAAATAATAAACTACTTCTATCTTGGGGAGCTGTGTATATTTATACACTAACTAAATATACATGTTGACTACTAATATATGTCTAAAAATGATAATCAAGGATAGAATAATAATATAAAAAAAAATTGGCGTGCTTTACACCTTCACAGCATGCATTTTTTGCACACATTACACAGGTCGAATGCATAACTATCGGGATATGTCTATATAATCCTATTATTATACTGATATGCATATCAGGATAATATAGAAAGGATGATATCAGTAAAATAACAGATATTAGTATTAGGGCAATATAAAGGTAAGATATCAGATATAAAATAATATACTTTTTGTTTACTAATATTATTCTGATATAAATATCAGGTTACTATAGAAGGATAATAATGGTAAACTAACAGGAGCTGGCATCAAAGCAGAATATAGGTATATAAAAGGGCAAATAACTGTATATAGTTTTTTTTTTTATTATTCCGATATTCAACTTATACGTTAATAGTATAATATAAGGATATCGGAATATAAAAAGGCAAATAGCAGTATATAGTTTTTCTTTTTTTTATTATTCCGATATTCAACTTACACGTTAATAGCATAATATAAGGATATCGGCATATAAATGGTATAAGAAAAAAATACATCTTTATCATGATATATAAAGCCTTAGATAATACATTTATTTATTATATGTATTAAAAAAAATTGCAAATAAAACGAATAAGAAAAAAAGATCAATTTGCTTTTTTTTTAGTTGTCCTGCTTTTCTCTTCCTCCTCCGATTCTAACAAACTTTTTAAAAAATTTGTGGAGCTCGCAAGAGTATCCACAATTTCGTTCTTGTTGGGATCCTGACAGCTGAATTTACCTATATGGAAAATAAAATTAATAATTTGAATTATGCATTAGTTAATGCATTTTACTTAATTATCTAATGATAAGTTAGATTCTTGCTGACTAATTATAGTTTCACCTTCTGATATTTGAGAAGGATTTCGATAGAGCATTGAATTTTCTAATACCAGAAAAATATATACAATGAATAATAATTCGTAAAAGTCAACTGTGTAATTTAATACATTATTAGTATAAAAATTAACTGACACATACCAATTTCCTTCTTTTTATCTTTTTCATCAACAATCTCTTTCGCCTTACCTTTGTCAACAACAACCTCTTTC
>QKWP01000432.1:41254-66624 GCA_003550325.1 Gigaspora rosea
TTTTTTTTGTCATTTTTTTTATAATAATATATAATATATGTAATATTTAAAATATAATATATAATAAAAAAATAAAATTTTATATTAAATAGCGAAAACTTGTGAATATTGTATAATTAATAAATTAAAATATTATATAATAATAATAAATAAAAAAAAATTTATAATTAAATTGCGAAAACTTGCGAAAACTTGCGAAAACCTGTAAAATGTTCAAAAAGCATGATTATGTGAATATAATAATTATTAATTGATATCACTATTGATAGTAATCGATTAACTGGATATATATCGATTACTATCACTATCGATAGAAATCGACAGTGTGTTGATAATCGATATATATCTTACCGGTTAGTAATCGATATATATCTATATATAAAATTTGCCGATGAATAAAAAATCTCGATATTAATTACAATCAATTAATATCTAATATCAGGATTTTTTTTAAATAAAAAAATTCCTGATAATATATGATCGAACTTTAGTTACATCAATATCTGACATGATATATATATTTTTTTGTGCAATAAAAAAATCCTGATATTAATTACAATCAAACTTTAGTTACATCAATCAATATCTATAATATGTGATAAATTTTTTATGCACTAATATTGGGAAATTTTTTATCTAAAAAATTCCCAATAATATATGATCGAACTTTAGTCCGATTGAACTTTAGTTATATCAATATCTGTAATTTTTTTGGAATTTTTAGATAAAAAATTCCCGATATTATTATATAAACTTATATCAATATCTGGTTTATTATAATATATTTTTATTAAGAAATTGGTGTTTTACCAAATTAGATTTGCAAATCCATATAACAAAAACAAAAAATAAATTTTTATAAAAATAAATTTTAAGGTAGTAAAATTTTGAGTTATGAAGGTTTTTTTAAAAAATAAATTGGCTTTGTGTAACATAGTGCAAAACACCATAGGTGCGTTTTAGTAAAACTCTCTATAATAATTATAAAATAATATAATTATTGATCTATTAGAATTTTAATGAGTTTTTGGTTAAAATGAATTTATAACAAAGAAAATTTAATATTCCGATATCTATTTAGTATTATATTTTACCACGGGAAAATCACAATTCGGAATTTTAAATTTTATAATTTACCAGGTTCAGTATATTTGATTTCTTAGGGATTGTATCCTAAAATTTAAAATCCTGAAGCCAATACACGAGTATATACGATGACAGTATGTGCTTTGTTTTGATGCTATATAAGAAAACAAAAAAAAATGCGTTGTGACACATGTATATACACTCTTCTCTATAGGTAATAAAAAAACAGTTTCTATTTTTTTCTATACAAGAAGCACTTACTATATCACTTCGAAATGCAAAGTCTTACATTATCCAACATGAGTCTCTTATGTGCCTCAAGTATTTCTCGTTTATCCTTAAGTGTTTCTCGTTTATCAGTAACCATCGAAAGAAGCAAAAATAAAAAAATTGAAAAATTGAACGAAAGAGGTAATAAATTAATGATGTTACATACTGGATATATATATATATTGTAGTACATATGCATGCCAGGCGTGATTCTATATATATATCAGTACAGTAGCTTTTTTACGTACTAGATGACTTCTTATTTTTTTTGGTTTGTAGGTGATGAATTAAAAGAATTAAGAAATGAAATAAAGAATCAGGGTGACAAAATCGATAATTTTATGAAAAAAGGGCCCGTTTTTTAGAAACTGATAGCAATAGTGATAATCAACCTGATTATTTTTTATCAGAGGCCTACCCCCCTCCCTCTTCCTTAATATATAAATAGTCAGGTTCTTATATATAATTTCAACTTTTTTTACCCCCCTCCCCCCCTAAAAAATCACCTCATTTTTGTTACTCCCCTTACAACAGCAACAAACATAGCAGAAATGGTCGTAACAGGTGTAGAGTTACAAAAAGGCGCCGGGAACTCTCCTCCGAGCAAAAAAAAAATTATTAAGAGTATATATTATTGTATCATTTTTGATAAAAAAATAGTACTTTTTTAATTTGCTAAATAAATGCGGCAATTATATTATTTAACTTAATCTATATAGATATCAGTATTTTATATTAATGATCTATCTATTTGTTCAAATTTATTAATATAGAACGATATCATAATTTCACTAACTGGGTTAGAACAATCTAATCAATCTGACCTATCTAAGCATTGGATTGACTTTAAGGATGTGTTTCTTCAAGATGCATTTAAAACAGTAAAACGAGATGTAAAAAGATATCAGGTGGAAGACTATCATATTTTGAAAATAATAAAGGAATGGCACAGACATCAAAGGGAAAAATATTGCAAGCAGCAGAACCCAGAGTTGGACAGTCAGGATCGTGTGAGGATGCGTGAGAACGGAAGAATAGAATCAGTAAGCCTTTTTTTTAGATTATTTATATAAATATCGGTACTGCCTTATATAAATATTGGTACTGCCTTATATAAATATCGGTACTGCCTTATATATTTTTTAATTATATAATTTATAGAAAGTTAAATGACGAAAGAAGGGGTTTAACCAACTATAAGAAACTGATAATGAACATTTTAATAACCTTCCTCCTGTTGATATTTCAAGAAATCAAGCATTAAGGAATATTAAAAAAATAATGGAAAATAGAGCCTATCATAGTGATGAACCTTTAGAAACTGATGAAGATGCAGCCAACGAAGAACGTCAACTAGGAATTTATAACATTCATGAAAAAGAAAAAGACAGGCACAACCATGTCGTTAAAGTGGTAAATAAAAAATGCCATTCTACTAGAGTAACTATTTCTGCATTAAATGTTAGTTCGAAATTTCTTAGATAAATATCAGTACTAAATATTTTTTTTAGTTAAGAGAAATCTTGATGGCATGCGAAATTACTTCTGCAACAAAAAACACAAACAAAATAAAAAGACGTCATTGGGAAAGTGCTAATGTCAACAGCAGTGCTTCACCACCACCTAGGACCCCCGAATGGTGTATTTCACGCTCATACAATGTGAGGCCTGGTAGTGCACCTGATATTAATTTTCCTGCTGTATCTTCTGGTAATTTCCCTTCACTTGGTAATTCCCCTTCACCTAGTAATTCCCCATCGCCTAGAAATTTCCCATCGCCTAGAAATTCTCCAATGCCTAGAAATTCTCCAATGCCTAAAAATTTGCCTATGAAATCGCTTGGTAATTCTCCTTCAAAAGAATCTGGTAATTCTCCTGCCCCCCAAAAAAATCTTGTAATGCCGCTACTGCCTCTAGTTCTGGTACTTCTCCTCCCTTCCAAAAAAAATTGGGTAATACATATGCTTCTACAAAAAAATCTAGAAATGCCGCTGTTTCTGTATTAAGATCTGGTAATACATTTACTATAAATTCTAATAACCATTTCTTGTAGTAACAGTACAATCTGATTTTTTTTTGTTATAAATCATGAAGCAGTTATCACTAGTAATAATGCTGATAATGCCAATAAGGGCAAAGCTGTTAGTAAAGGTAAATATATAATATATTTGTTGTTGTAACTAGTATATGAATTATTATGTTAATTAAATTTTCATTTCTTCGATAACTCATATGCAAATATAGAATTTTATAACAATTCACAAGATATTAATTATATTGTTCAGTGATATTTTTGTATTACTGATATTTGATTTATTTTAATCGTTTACGTTGGTGCTTATTATTTATTTATTTACAATTTAGAATCCACCAAGCATGATCATGATAGTCATATCTCTAGGTCTGCAAGACCACGTTATAGTAGAGGCTGTTCAAATCATAATGGTAGTTCTAGAACTAGCAAAAAAGTAAAAAATTAAATAATTGTTTTTTATATGGTTAATTATAATATATAAATGTATAATATTCTGCATAATAAATAAAATAATATATTTTATTAAAATTGTATATTTATAAAAAAGCAAGTGGCAGTTAATAAGATAATGTATATTATAAATATTGTTTGTGTATGGAGTATACGTATTCACCAAAAATTGGTAACATAACTGGATATAAAAAATAAAATATTAGTTTCTTATAATATCCCGATATTCATCTTTAATTATCCCGATATTCTATGTAAACTGGATTATATAAAAATGAATATCGGGATGTTATAAATAAATAAAGGATTAGTATCAGGATATTAAGAGATACCCTTTATTTGTCTTATATTTATCTTATATGTTGTACCGATATTCATTCTTTATGTTACCATACATCTGCCAAAAAACTGTAGCAAACCAGATTAAAAGTGGATATATTATGAATTGATATCAGAACATAAAGAGGTGCCCTTTATTTAGCTGATATTTATTTTGATCTACTGATATTTATCTTCTATATTTTCAATATATGCAGCAAAACGGATATATAATTATAATATAAAGGATTAATATCAGGATATTAATAGATACCCTTTATTTGTCTTACATTTATCTTATATGTTGTACTGATCCATCCTTTATGTTACCATACATCTGCCAAAAAACTGTAGCAAACCAGATTAAAAGTGGATACATAATAGATAGATATCGGGATGATAAAGGGATCCCGATATGTATCCTTTATATATTTATTGAACCTGTGTTAGTGTTCTGCAGATCCAATCCAAGGATCTGGATCTAATCCTGATCTGGTAATTGGATCAGATCCGGATCCATAATTTTTAAGTACAGTACTACAGAATTCGGATCCATATTGAATCTGATCTGGTAAATCTGTTGGATCTGTTCGAATAATTTTAATTGGAAATATTATATTCTGATTGGCTTATATTATCTAAAAAAAGTGTTCTAGACCATCTAATTTTTTATCTCTAAACCATTGAATGCTTTTTTAAGTTTTTTACACCTTCTAAGTTTTCTAAGACTTCTAATTTCTAAGCCTTCTAAGCTTCTAATCCCTAATGATTATAAAAAAAAGGGACATTATAATAAATTTTTTTTTGATATAAAGAACTTCGTGATATGCATTATGATGTTGACTGGAACTTTTTTTAAAAGAAACTTTTTTCTGGTACTAAAGAACTTTTTGATATTTAAAGTCATTGTAAAGAAACTAAATGAACTATTGTAATATAGTTACTTTTAGACAAGTAACTATATCACTTGACTTAACATGTAAGAGGGTAAGGAATATGAAGATAAAGAGAAAATATAAACAAGAAAATAAATTAACAGGATATGAAAATAAAGATTTATAGTTAAAGGATAATATCAATTTATTAGGTGTAATATTTTTAAAGTACAAATGTTTTTAGAAAGGAAGAAAAGTAAAGAACAGAACCTACTCTATCTTGGGAGAAAAAGACAGGGTTTATATATCTGTAAAAACTTAGGATTTTCTCTATAATGAGATATAATAACGAGATATAATACGAGATATAATAATGAGATATAATAATGAGTTATGATAATGAGTTATGATAACGAGATATGATAATGGGTTATAATAATGAGTTATAATAATGAGTTATAATAACGAGTTATAATAACGAGTTATTAATGAAAATAACTCCTTTTTGAGAACGGAGAAAAGTTTCCTAATAAATTAATACTACAGATTTGATTACTTCGATAAAATTTATACTATTTTTACTATCTTTATGATATTTTTCCAATACTAATATTTTAAAATGATACTAAAATTATACAAATATAACACTATTCTCTCTTTCAAAAATTTTGCTCCGCAAAATTTAAAAAGTTAATAATAGTTTTAAGAATAATAATAAAAATAAAATAATAAGTAAATAAATAAAATAAAATAAAAATAAAGTATATTATTATTTTAAAAGAAAAAATTATAGTGCAGATGCTACAATCGTGACCTGTCGGCAGAGTTTACAGTCCATTAGCGGGTATCGAACCTATAACTGCTAGCAATAGCCATATGCTTTATACTACTCCTCTACAGTAATTAATATAAAAAATTTTGATTGTAGTATTTATAAGTGTTCAAATTTGCTAAATTAAGCAATAAGTATTAAGGGGTAAAATTTAAAGTTTGTGTAATATAAGGAGTAATAACGAGGGAAAAAAATTTTCTTTTAACGAAAGAATACCAACAATAACAACAATATCAACAAAACCAATAATAATAATAATAATATCAATAATAATAATAATAATAATGGTTCATAATTATTAAACAACTCGTTCCCAAAGATGAAATAATAGTAATGTTTTGTTCGGTATAATTGATACACTTCAAGGAAAGAATAGGAGATAAAATAGAAAAATAATATTTATAATATAGTATAACATTAATAATAATATAATTTAATAGATTGTTAAGAGAAGTAAGAAGATTAAGGAGAAGGATTGCAGAGCTAGAAGAAGAATTAGAAGAAAGAAGAATTCGTGCGATAGAGGTGGTAACAGAAAATTGGCAGCAAGAGGAGAGATATTCAAGATTGAGTACAGAAAGAAATAGGTTGAGAGTTCAAGTAGAAGATTTAGAAGACAGATTGAGGGAAGCAAGGGCAGGAAGAAACAATTAGTTGTTATATATATATATATATATATATTTTTTTTTTTTATAAATAAAATAAAATAAAATTGAATAATTTTTGATAAAAAGAAAAAGAAAAATCGATAAAATAAACACATTTTTTTTTTGATCAAAAATAAGTCGAAAGTGTAAATTAATTTGACGAAGAGTTTAAAGCGAAATTTAAAAAGCATAATCGAAAAAAAAAATTATTTAAAAAAAATATCGATTAAAAAAAAATAATTAAAAAAAACTAAAAAATTAAAATAAAATTTTTAAATTAATTTGACAAAAAGTAAACAAAAATTTAAAAAATAATCGATGAAGTAGCTACTAAAATTTATTTACAAATAGCAAATAAAATAATCGTTCGAAAGGAGGAAAAAAAATAATCAAAAGAAAATAATTGTAAAATATTAATACTTGATCAAAGTACTAATAAAATCGAATAATAGATAAAAAAAATTTTGAATAGGGGTGGTTAACCAAAATATGACGATGAATTAAGAGGAATAAAATAAATAATCCATATATCCACATTAAATACAAAGCTTAATCAAGCCTCAATTCACCAAGAATTAAAAAAAAATAATAATAATAAAAATAAAATTCAAGATTCCCACCTTAATTCAAAATTTGGATCCAAGAAAATAATAAATAATAAACCAAAAATTTCAAGCATTATAGCCTCAATTCCTAAAGAATTGGATAAAAATTCAAAAATATAAATCCCAAAAAAAAATAAAGAACCTTTATGCGACAGATAAAGGATATAAGATATAAAGACAATGACTTTATAAAAAAATATCAATTTAGACAAAAAAAATTCTTTTATATCCAATGTTATTCAAATATAAATGGCGAAATTGTAAATAGGGCTTATGTTCCCTAAATATAAAAGAAAATATAAAATAAAAATAATAAAAAAAAGTTAAAAAAAATTAAAATTTCCATTAATCCAAGCCATTAAATCCAAAATCAAATTTTAATTCAAAAGAAGATAAAAATAAAATTATATAATTGCTGAAAATGAATTTTCAAAATTATAAATAAATAGATTTTCATAATTATTTTGTTTAAGAATTGAATATAGAGTTGTAAGAATTTGATAAAGTATATTTTGTTTTAAAAGTCTCTTTTGTTTTCTTTGTTTCCAAAAATAATAAGCTTTGGGATTAAAGGAAAAGTATTTCATTTTTTTTAAAAAAAAATAGTTTATAATAATAAAAAGGATTAATAAAAGCAAAAAAAACAAGAAAATTAATAATAAAAATGTAATTTAAGGAATATAAGTTTTTAAATAAAATTGTATATAGTATATAATAAATAAAAGGACTTGTAAATGAATAAAAGTTGGATTCGTGTAATGTTGCTCAAAATTAAAGGTTTATACAGTTCCAACTAGTACGAGTATTTTGAGCTTTGTGTAACCAAAAATAACTTTTGTGTAACTTAAAAGAAGCTTTGTATTACAACAAAAGAAAGGATAAAGAAAGTTTTTCAAAAGGAACAAAATTTGTTAACTAAATATAAAAAGAAAAAAAACAAGAAAAGAAAAGAAAAGAAAGAAAAGGAAGAAAAAGAAAGAACTAAGAAGAAGAATAAATTTTAAATAAAAGGTTGGAAATCACAGACACAAAGAGTTACAGGTCCTGTCATCGTCACCAAAACTGTAATATAGTTACTTTTAGGCAAGTAACTATATCACTTGACTAAACATGTAAGAGGGTAAGGAATGTGAAAATAAAGAGAAAATATAAACAAGAAAATAAATTAACAGAATATGAAATAAAGATTTATAGTTAAAGGATAATATCAATTTATTAGGTGTAATATTTTTAAAGTACAAATGTTTTTAGAAAGGAAGAAAAGTAAAGAACAGAACCTACTCTATCTTGGGAGAAAAAGGCAGGGTTTATATATCTGTAAAAACTTAGGATTTTCTTTATAACAAGATATAATAACGAGATATAATTACGAGATATAATAACGAGATATAATAACAAGTTATGATAATGAGTTATGATAATGAGATATGATAATGAGTTATAATAACGAATTATAATAACGAGTTATAATAATGAGTTATAATAACGAGTTATGATAACGAGTTATTAATGAAAATAACTCCTTTTTGAGAACGAAGAAAAGTTTTCCTAATAAAATTAATACTACAGATTTGATTACTTCGATAAAATTTATATTATTCTTACTATCTTTATGATATTTTCCTAATACTAATATTTTAAAATGATACTAAAATTATACAAATATAACACTGTATGTATATAATTTAATATTATTTTCAATAGTTCTAAATCATATTTAAGTTATACTTGAACAGATATAATGAGTCACTTGCTAATTTAAATAAATCATTAGAGATTGACCAGATAATATATTTGTATTAAGAAGTTGTAAAAGTATCTTTTTATAATGAGTAGATATAAAAAATTGAACTTTATTGTATAATAGTAGATTTAATGAATTATTTGCATTAAAAACTCAGCTAGGTTGAGGCATCGATCTACGTGGCCGGATGATTTTGCTAGTGATTATCAGATTAACTAATAATTTGGGTAAGATAGTGCCAGCTGATCTATCGTAGCGGCATATGCTTGATCGATGTTAAAATAATCTTTAACTGTATATCTGTATACATTATTCTGAATTTTACTATATTCAGTTGGTGCGTTCTGCTTTATTTCTTCTAATGTTAGAAGGTAATTCACTTTTTCGGATACTTTATTTCTATCTCGGAAATCAAATATTTGTAAGTACTTTCTTCCATAATAATTATTAAGATACTTACTAACTCTGGTTAGTCTTCCTCGTAGTCTGTTTATTTTGAGGGTTACACCTTTCTTGTATTTTTCAATAGCAATTATTTCTTTTGTCGTTACTTTTTCTGTCTTCTTTTTAAAGCTATTAAATTCTTTTTCTGTTAATGGTGATATGTCATTTTCTTCTTGTTCGTTAAGTGATTCAATTTCACAGTAATTGAAATATTTCCCAATTTCTTGAAATATGAAGTCTTGGTTCTTTTGTAGCATGGGTATCAGGTTCATAAATATGACTTTCTAAAATGTATACCATGTCCAGTCAGATGATTTATCTGGCTCTATTGCTATTGGTTCTTGTATTCAATCCCATGGATATATAAATATCGAGAGTGTAACATTATATGTTGCATCTTGATTTTCACATCTTCGAGCAGTCCATTCAAGTTGCGATGGTACTGTTTCACTCCAAATCTTCTGTAATTTCTTTTCTTCAAGGATTATTCCTGATTCTTCAAGTGTTTCACGCATTGCTGCGTCTTCTTCTGTTTCTAGGGTTTCGTTTCCATAATTATCCTTATAAACATCTACTTTTTCTCTGGTTCCTTGCATCATTTCTAAATAAGGTTTATCAGGATGTATTCTTTGTGACAACATTATTTGTATTCCTTTTTCTGGATCTCTTCTGAATATGATGATTTGTACTAATTGTCTATCCTTTAATTGATTATTCCTTCTGCAATATGCACAGTTATTGTAGAAAGTCATTTCATAGGTTTTGGTAAGTCCTTTGTATTCAAAGATGGGTCGATATTGTCTGCATCTTGAGCATTGTCGTGTTCTTTCATCGATTTCCATTTTTTAAGTTCTTTAGCTTTTCATATGGGATATTGTCCTTTATATGCTCCTAATTTTCGTTTCTTCGTAAAATATTTTTCAAAGTAGGTTCTCTCTTTTCTCTACAGTCTTTACATTTGGTACGTATTCCTCTTTGTCCTAATCCAAATTGTGAGTACTTCTTATATTCTTTACAATTTGCACACTTATACGTTTTTGTGGTGTGATCAGGATTTTCTTATATGAACTTCTCAAGTTTTTGTATTCTTTTTTCAATAGATTTCTTTTGAAGGTATAACTTCCTTTGTTCTTTTGCTTTGGGAGTATTGAGATGTGATCTACACTTATTGCAGCACTTGTATTGCTTTTTAGTTTTTTATTTATATTAAAGTTGTCTGTTTCTTTATGTACTTTGCAATTGGTACAAAGTGGCATTTAGGCTATAATAGTTTGAGCTTTTCCTTTGATGTAAATGTATTCGTGCCAGATATCTATTTTGATAGATATTTCGTCTTCAAGTAGATTATCAAATAGTGCAATAACGTAATTATATTTTCCAATAAATGGTTAATTATTGGTGTCTTTATATATGTTTATCTTGATACCGGGTGTTCCTTGGTGTGCTATTATTTGTAATGGGCCTTTGTCCGAAATAGTAATACAATAATATGCTTCTTTTTTAATTTCTTCTTTTAGTAAACCGTAAGGATATAATGCCTTTTCTGCTTGGGTAGTAAATAATGATGTTGTTATTTCGTAAGGTGGTATATCTGTTGAGAATACTTGTAGTATAACTTTTCCAAATATATATCTGTCTGGTATTACAGATATTCGAGCTGTTATTTGTGACTTGAGTACTGAAATGATGTCTGTATCTTTTGGTAAATGTGTAAATATTTGGTATATAGTATTGTTGAGATGTTATAAGTATAACGTTTTGTATTTTGTTGATATCGAACTATATTCAGTTTTTGGTACTACTTTTATTTCAGTGGGTTCTTCTTTATTGAATATTGGTGTATAATTGAAAGTACTATCTTCTGGTATTTGTCCTGTTCCGTAAATGCTTATTGAAATGTAATTCTTCGTCTTCAGAATTGATTATATCTCTTCCTTGTACAAAGTTAGCTTCTTCGTTAATTAAAATTCCTTGTAAGGAGTTTGCTCCGTGTACAATTATTTGTGTTATAAAATATGGTATAAGTCCTTGTTCTGTTGCTCTAATAAGTTTCCACTTAATAGCTCCTATTTGTTGGTACGTTGCAGTTAGTAGAGAAATATATTCAGTTTGCCTTTGTTGTTGTTCGTGAACAAATATAGCGGTGTCGTTTGCTATTAAACTATTTACTTCAAGTGCTTGTTGTAATACTACTAATGTTTGTCCTATTCTATGATTGCCTGTTGGTGAACAATGTAAGATTAATTCTTTAATGGTGACTTCAATGTCAAGTTGTATCTCTTCAATTGGTCTTTGCGTAAGGATTTCTTCAGTTGGTATGATATATTTCCTAAGAGTATTTCTGAGTCTTGGTATAAAATTCTACTGATAATTGAATTTAACGTTCTCAGGTGTAATACTTTCTTTCAATTGTCTTGGGATTTTTGCTACTAATTTTTTTTTATGTTTTCTGTTGGGATTTCTTTTCCTACTTCTTTTGGTCATTTAAGCAATTATATTAGAAAAATAATGTAATTCTGCTCCCTCTTGAGGTTATACTAAAGCCTTCTTTAGTTAGATATGGATATTATAATCCAGTTGTTTCATTCTTACTCCTCGAATAGTTTCTTGGAGTTGTAGTCCTGTGTTATTTCTATATAGGCTATTCAATAAAGTAACTGTTTCTTGAACTGCGTTAGTATTATTGATTCTGTTTCAAATCACAAATGCTGCTGCGTTAGTTTGTATTGCTACAATTGCTCTTTAGTCAATTAATCCTAGGCTGTTTAGAGGTATGTTTCCTTGGTTTCTATATTGTCTTCCAATATTTTCTTCAATTGTTAATAATCCTATTTCAGTATTTCGTAAATATTCAAGAATAAATCTTTGCTCAAGGTTTCTTCTAACTACTTGTCTTATTTGGGATCATACTAATTGGTTGTGACTTGGTCCTTGTGGGTTCCAATTATTTCTTTGCAACCCGTTATCACTTCTTTGGTATCCTGGTCTTGATAGTGGATATGTATTATTTCTTTGTAGATACCTTGGTTGCCGACTCATCTAATATTGTGTTCAAAAGGATCCGGTCCTCTTTTATGATATTTAAATGAGTTTTCACAAGGTATATTGTGTTTCTCACAATTGGTGCAAGTAATATTGTTTTTAATACAGCGTAAATATTTTGCTCTACAATAATTGCAAGATTGGGTAGCTCTTTTATGAAACTTATGAACTCTTTTCGACTTCATGCTGCTTTCTGAGGATTTTATTCGTGTTTAAATAAGTTTTTGATTCATAGGGGAGATTGTGATTTCGAATATTCATGTGATTAACTTTGCCGGATTAAATAAATATTAATAATAAGATAAATATATTGTAAATCGTGGTTGTCTAGGCCACTTATAGAAATTGTCATTCTTAGTGTGGGTGCTCCATCCATCGCACACTACAGTCTTGTCCTTCCTAGATATGACATGCCCTGTGTACTTCTTTAATAAATAGACATATTTTGATTTACAATATTATAATATAAAGTATAAAATATAAAATAGATAAATAAGTAAATAAGACTTAAGTTTATTTGTAATAGTCAATCTTCGATGATCACATCTTGCTTATCCCTTGTTTCATCGTCTCCATCAGATAATCTTTCGTCTCGTACTAATTCTCTTCTAGTAGAATGATTTTGGCATAAAAATGAGTCCATTCCTGCCACATTTCTTAATGCTTCTGGCATTTGAGGGTCATCAAATGGTACCCTTAAAAATGCGTAGTCAAGCTGCCTATCAGCAGTTCTTTTCTTTCGCATAGTGAGATTATAATTTGCTACTTTATCTTCTAAAGCTTCATCTTCCAATTGTTTGATTTTTCTTTTTAATTCGCAATTTTTTTCTTTTAAATCAGCCATTCCCAATTGGAGGTTTACTATGCAGTTATCCATTAACTGTATTCTTTGAGTTAAGGATTGTATATTGATTAAGTTTGTTCCAGCTATGGGTAAGCTTAGTCTTCTGAAAATTTGGTCTAGTTCGTTGAACCTATCCTCAAGACTTCTTGCTAGTTCAGGTTCATTGTTTATTCTTTCCATTTCTTCTTGAGGTGGTAATAATAGTTTAAACGGTTGAAGTCTTTTAGAATCCAGGATCACTTCTGTGGATTCTTCTTCAGTGATCTCAGAGAGTTTACTCAATGGTTGTTGCTGAACAGGTGTCATATTACGGGGTGTTTCTGCTAATTCTATAGTAATAGAAGGGGTAGTGATTTGACTAGGTCCTGCTCCTTTTACCACTGTTGATGCTTCAATATCAACTATAGTTTTCTTTCCTTTTTAAAATCGTGAAGCTTCTTTTATGCTTCTTTCTTTACATTCTTCACAAAGAATTGTTATCTACATTTGGTAGTTGAACTTCTTTTTGTCTGTTCCATCTATCAGTTTCTATTATTTTTCCTTGTAAAATGACACAGTTATTGCATTCTATTGGCATGATACCGTATTCTTCATAGAATTGATATGGTCTATATGTATTTTCTTTTTCCCATTCTTCGATCCTTCTTTCTGCTTCATAATCTTGGTATGGTTCGCAGGTTTGTTTCTGTTCTAAGAAACATTCGCAGTATAGCCTTGCTAAAAGGGTATCAGGCCCTTTTGGCATAAGGCAGATTTCGCAAAGTACGACATTTCCATTTCGTCTTCTTGCCATATGGTCATTGGCTTCTTGTGGGGTATTTATTCCGACATCATATGTTGTTTCAATATTTTCCCAATTATCGAAATGTGCATTCCTTGGTTGATGATTATTTACATCTGTTGCTATTTCTCTTGTAGCTATCCTTAGCCTTCTTAGAATCAATGCTTCGTTCCACCTAGTTACTAGTGTATCTTTAAGATATTGTACGATTCTTATGATCATTGATTCATTTATGCATATATCTTTACGGTACATGTTCCTAGTAGTGGTTTGGACATACTGGTACATTCTAATATCCATAGGTTGGAATCCATAAAGATAATGGGTATTATACCCTATCTTCTCTTCATATGTACAAAAGTAATGTTCGAAAGTATCACATTTAAAATGCTTCTTCCAGCCTTGCTTCTTGCAAAGGTAGCATTCTACTAGTTGGGTTTTCCCAATTCCTTTTGTATATTGAGCACTTCTTTCATCTGTAATAGGTAATTTTTCAGTATAATTTCTATAACAGATTTCGCATACAAGAGTTTTGTCAAAATATTTTTCATTATGATGCCTTGGTCCAGCCCTTTGTTCAATGTCTTGATAATAGCCATTTAATAATAAAGGCTTGCTTGTCCCACTAAAGTTCTATGGCATTCGCTGCAATGATAAACATCATTTTCATTAGTATATCCACATGCACATTGACTTTTGTCAAATGTTGCTAGTGCTTCCGCGAAGTCACATGTTCTTCCATTATGATTGGTGTTACAAATATTACATGTCGATCCTGCAGAGATTCGCGAAGGTTCTGCTGTAGGAACTTCTTCTCGAAGGTTAGGAGTGCTTCTCCTTAAGTTAGTTTTTGGTCTATTATCTGCATAGTACTGAGGGACTCAGTTTTTCTATGCCCAAATTCTTTACAGATCCAACATTGGTTCTGAGGGCATTTCCTATTGAGATGTCCTTTCTTGTTGCAGACGCCACAAGTAATTTCTTTAATAGGCTTCTTTTTAGTGCAATTGTGTCTTCAGAGGTCAGTTCTGAGTCCGCATTTATCACATGCTCCAAAGTAAACGATTGGAGTCCTATGATTAATGGGATTTGCCCTAGTAATGCGGGGTCTGGTTGTCTCCTAGGTCTGCATTCATGGATTTCTGGATCTATAATGTGGCTGTCACAGTCATGACAATAGTTAGGTCCTTGTTGAGTCCATCCATTAGATTCATTATTGTTGGATTGGTTGTTGTTTCCGTTGTTGTTAGACATTTCTTTAAGATTTCTTTTTAATAGATAAGGTTAGGTAGATTATTTCTTTTCTTCTTGCTTGGTCTTCTTGTTTTGAGGGTTCTTTAGATTTATCCGATATGTTCTGGATATCCCTTGAAGTTAAAATCAAGTGTCTTAAATAGAAGTTTCTTATCTGAGATTTTCATTTCTGATTACAAATCTTCAGTAACATTTTCTTCTATTGTTTTCTCATCAAGAATTGTGTTGCTATCACGCATGCACTCGATCAGCGCTTCCCACAGATCTGTTCCAGATTCTTTTATTTGTCTTCTCTATATGAATTCAGATAAGTGAAATGGTTTATCTTTCTTCTTTCTATTTCTTACTGGGATTGCGTCCTTTAACACATGCCATGTGGCTTCAATGCCATTGGTGTGATAGACTTTGATATCATTTGTTATTTTATCATATTCTCACGCGCTGAACCCGTATCTATGGTTGACAGCGTGGTGTTGCATTCCTAATCTTTCATAGATATTTGTATATCCTTTTCACATATCTGAATATATTATAGATCCGGGATAGATATATTTCCAGATATAGTAAAGTAAAGTCTCCTGCGATCGATCATTTACGATTGTCGCAAATATCTTCTTTTGTGGAGTTCTTTTTTTTCCTCCAAATACCCATACGGTTTTATTTTCTTTTGTCTTCCAAAATAGGGATTCGTCTATCTCAACTATGTTATCGGGGCCTCCTATTTTGGTATCCATTTCTTTTATTTCTTGTGTAATCATCTTTCTGTATACGTGTGTCCATTGCGTGACAGTTGTTTCAGCAAGTCCTGTGAACTTGACTATCGATCTATGACTCATCTTGATAAGCCATAAATATCCTAGTTCAAGGAGCTTGTTACATGGCAATCTGCTTTTCATGACAATAGTTCCATTGTAGATTGATACTTTCTTTTGGCAATTCCTATTTGGGCATTCAAATAGTTCATTCTTAATCTTCATATCTCTTCCACATTCGATATATACTAATTCATGTGGTATGATCAGTTTTTCTTTAAGATAGGTTAAACATTCTTCCTTTTCTTCAAAGATTTTCTTTAATCGATAATATGGTGGTACTTGTGTTTTCATTTTATTTAAGCTTAATTAGCGATTATCGGTGTTTGAGCCATGCGAACTTCTGGCGGTTTTATAGCCGAATTTCCGGTCTTAACTTTTCCAGGTACTTCTTTTTCTTTATCTTTTATTCCTATTTTTAGCATTACAGCCTGCTCCCCATTTTCATTGGTACTCATTTGTCTGCTGAGCCAATCTGCTATATGATTATCCTTTCCTGGAATTCTTTCTATAGTCCAGTGAAAGTCTTGGAGTTTGATTATCCATTTTTGCATGGTATCATTTCTTATCATTTTTCCAGTTGCGTTAGATATTCCTGTGTTATCTGTACGTACTATTATGGGTTTATTTTCAATATAATGTTGCCAATTAGTAAGATAATAGTATATCGCATACAATTCTTTCTGTGTCGAGCCCCATAGTTTTTGAGTAGACGTAAGAGATTTTGATCCAAATTCGATGATTTCTTCTTCAGATTTGGTAGGTTCATATTCAGCCCCTTTAGCTCGTGCTTCTCTAGTTTTGTAATGAGCTAAATCAGAATTAACTTGCTTTAAAACTAAGCTAATTCCATCATTTGATGCGTCAGGTTCTAGAATCAGCAGATAACCTTTCTTTGGGTAGGTTAGGGCTATAGCGTTTGTTACTTTTTTAATCAGTAGGTCAAACGCGTCTTGACATTCTTTAGTCCATTCAAATTGAACATTTTTCTTTAGCAAGTTATATATTGGCTGAGCTATTTGTGCAAAGTTCTGAATATATCGCCTAAAATAGTTTATAAATCCAGTAAATCTCCTTACTCCATTTACATCAGTTGGTGGCTTTAATTTCTCAGCTTCTTTAATTTTAACTTGATTAGGGTGGATTTTTCTGAACTCTACTAGATGGTTTAATACCAATGTTTTTGTTACCATAAATTCGCATTTGTCTGGTTTTAGACTCATGCCCCCTTTTTCTATGCGATCAAATACCATTTTGATATGTCGAATATGTTCATCAACATTATCACTAGCAATCGTTAAATCATCCATATATACATATACAAATGAAAAATCTCTAAATAATTCATACATATATCTCATCATATATACAGGTGCTGTCTTCAATCCCATAGGTAGAACATTCCATTCAAATTTTCCTTTGACGGGAAAAAAAACGGTCGTTTTAGGCTTATCTTCTTCTCTTAATGTGAATTGATGATAAGCCACAGTAAAATCTAACGTAGAGAATATCTTATGCTGGGCTAATTGTTGTAACATCCTAATTATATTAGGAATTTCATATGGATCATCTTCTAAGTATTTATTTAGCTTAGTGTAGTCTACTGCTACTCGATAAGATCCATCTTTCTTTTGTATAATTACTAATGGTGAGACCTATACTGCTTTAGATGGTCTTATAAACTCTTGTCTTCTTAGGTCGTCAAAGAGTTTATTAGCTTGTTCGATTTTATCTTCAGAGTATTGTCTAGGCATTCTAGCTTTATCTCTGAAGGGTATGTCCTTTTCGTCACAGTTAAGCGTGAGCATTATTGGTTCAAACATCTTTTGGTTGTATGTTGTAGGTTTTTCATGTTTTCTTCGGAATATATTAATATATTTCTGGAATATGGGTAATAATAGGTTTCTATATTGTTCTATAGTATTCTTTAAAAGTATTTCGAGTCTTTCTTTTTAAGTCTTTTCTTTTTCACAACTTTTATTTCTCCTCGAAATTCTTTATCTTTCTTAGATGTATCGGCATCAAATATTTCTTTAACTTTTTTTATATTGCCGATATGGTATCCTTTTGGTATTATTACTGTTTTATCTGAATAATTGATCATCCAGATCTTTGAATCATTAATTATTCTGTTTTGTACCACTATTCCATTTTGAGTGATGTGAAGAGGTGTTTGTATAAGATAATTGCCTTTTTTAGTTACTTTAATTGGTGTCCATGTATAAGGTTTTAGATTACACTGTTGGTCTGTGCATATTGGTTTGCCTGTACCAATATTGGGTATTATATGTTTTCTCATTTTGTTAGGAATATGTGAAAGTTCTTCATGAATAGTGCATTTTCTTCCTTTTTGCGCTATTCTAGGTTGATATTTTGAATGTATTTCTATATTGAATACTTCAATATTATCTACCTCTTTTTCTTTATTTGTTTTATTATCATCTCCAAATAAACGTGCTCTTGTCCCTGGTGACAATGGTTGTAATTTCTGTTGGTGTGGTAAATTTCCATATTCTATCTTTTGTATATATCATTTTGGTATCTGTGATTTTGGTAATTCGGGATGTCTTGCATTGTAAGAGTCTTTCTTTGTCTATAAAACGCTTCAGGTACTCCACTACTTGTAGGTGTACTTATTGCTTGATCTTTGATTACACCTTCTCATAATGCGGATGATGATGCTCTTTTTCTTCCAATTAATGTTTGTATTGGCGATTTTATTATGTTTGGTACAAATAATCTCTATCCTTTAGGTTGAGTTACTTGTTGTGTTTCAGCAGGTTTATCAAGCTGTACATCAGTCATTTCTACATCTTGTTGGATTTCAGGTAATCCTTCATTACTCATGCTTGAGTAATCTATTGGTTTAGGTATATCAGGTATTTCTCATATTAAACTTGGTCTGGGTTCATGATCATATCATATCGGTTTACTATAGGTATAGGTATAACTCCAGTTTTCATTTCTTTGTAATCATCCCAATGATCATTATACGTAGTATCTACGTGATCTGGGCTGTATTGGTCTGAATATACAAATGGCGATTGATATGGGCTTGGTAAGTTTAATGCTGATATATTACTATCACTTCGTCCAGTTCTTGTTTTTATTTGAGAAGTGCCAGCTTGTTCTTCTTGTTCTTTTTGTGCTTGTGCCTCTTTTAAAAACTTTTCATTTAATTTAGTATTTTGTTTATTATATTGTCCTTGATAATAGTTATCTTCATGTTCACTTTCATCATCACTATCTTTTGATAATATTGGTTTAAACTTAGTTGTGACATGTTTCACAATGTCTTCGTTTAATGTTTCTATTTCTAATTTAGGTATTTCTGTTTTTGGATCACTTATTATTTCCTTTTTTATTGATTCTGGGCTTTCTTCTCGTGCCCATTCCATTAGGAAGGTCATATATTTTTGATTAGCTTTACTTCTAATCTTTTCGTCTTTATCTGCTTCAGATATTGCTAATAATTGTTGTGTAATTATTATCTTTTCGGGGTTTGTTTTCTTCTTGAATTCTTCCGTTGTCGTATCGAGCGTTTCTTTAGCTTTTTCTCAATATTCTTTCTTGTTCCTCAATTTCAGTTTTATAGTAAGTTTTACTTTCTTCATTTTGATCATTCCAGTAGTTTATGAATTTATAAACTCGTTGTTTATCCATTATACTTGGATTATTATATATTTCTTGTGGTACTGTTTTAATTTCTTTAATAGTATCCACAAATCTTTTAGCTTCTCCAGCTGTCATATTATTTACATTATCGAATCTCATTTCGATATTTGTAAGATCTCTTGCTAGATCTTGTATATCTCGCAAAAATTCTTCTGATTGATTGTTCTCAATTTCTGCTTTTATTTCTTCTGTATTTCTTTTGATACTGTTCATCATGCCTCCTAAAGTAGGTGTTCTAGGTGTTTTAGGTGTTCTTGGAGGTGTTTTATTTACTTTATCTGCTATTTTATTAGATAGCTGATTAATTCGATATTGCATTTGTCCAAGTTTTTCAGATTGCATTTGTTTAGCTTCTTTATCACGTTTCTTATCATGATATTTTTCTTGGTTTTCCAGAGTAAGTCTTTCCATTGTTTCTGTTAAGTAGGCTACTGATTCTGTAAATCCTACTGGTCCAGTTACTGGTGTTTCTTCACTTATAGTGAGGTCTTGCGGTGTAAGCATATATTTCATTCCTTTTGTTGAATCCCATTTATCTAGGTCTTTTAACCTTTGTTGTAGTGTTTTGTCTAGTTCTCTGTCCGATGTTATCATATCGCTAGCGTAATATCTTAATATTTTTATTTCGTTGACTTGCACTTTTAAGTCAAATTCTGTTTTTCTTGGTGTTTCGACTACTGCTTTACTAGCATACTTTACTATTGTTTCAAATATCTTTTGTGGTAATTGTCCATACATTATATGTGTGTGCACATCTTGTCCACTTCTGAATATTGTTGGTTCAATCATGCGGCCGTCTCTTAATGTGCGTTGTTTTGTCACATTATTTAAGTGGAACAGCTTAATTTTATTACCATATTTGCGAAGTACTTCTTCATATTCTTCTAGAGTTTTTCCAACTCCTGCTACAAAATAATGTTGAGTATCAAAACATATTTTCAGTCTGTCCATCGGATTATTATTATTTTGATAATCTTTCTTATATCAGAATTCTTTCCGTATACTACTGCATATCTCATTCAATTCTTGGATAGTTGCACTATAACATTTGCTAGACGCTGAGTTTTCTAATAGTATTACTATGTCAGTGTTTTTTGTTCTTTTAAGTATTTCCTCGAGGTTTTGTTTAACTTCATCCCTATTTCTATCTTTGGATATTCCAATATGTAATACATAATATTTGGATCCTATGTTATATGCTCTTTGTATTTCTTCTAAAATACGTTTTGTTTTCCAATTTATTTTACCATTTGACTGCATAAGTTTATCACTTATAGATAATCCCATTGATGCGTGTATAATTATTTCTAGTTGTGCTAACTTATTTCCTTCAATAATTCTAATGTCATTTTGCACATCAGCATTGCCTGTATGTAATGCTATCCATTTAGTCATCATATGGAGTGTCTTCAATTAAAAGGGCCCATTTTTACATATATTTTATTTTGAGATATTTGAGTTTAATTATTTGTTTTGATTTTTGGACTGATCCGGGATCAATCAAATTTCACGATATTGATTGGTTAAAGACGGCAGGTGACTATCGGGTAAACTCGTGACGTGTTGGCTCTACGCAGCCTCATGTAATTTTTCTTTTTACATTATCTTGATTTTTTATTATGTAATTCAACTTTCATTTATAATTAAAAAAAGTTAATCATGTCAAAATTTATATGAATTTAACGAAAACTCATTTTTCAAAAAAATGTAAAAATGGGCCCTTTTAATTGAAGACACCCCATATCATTTTCTTTTTGATATGGTTCTTTATATTGTAAGAACGTTTGGATCAGGTTACTACCTGTTTGAATTACAGCTTCCACTATTTCATGCCACGTGCCGTTGCAGGTTAATCCTATCTGCTTTTTGCACTGTTTATTTTTCATGTATTGTTCATAGAATATGCGTAGCGCTTCATTATTAATATGAGCTTGACTAAAATACTTATATGGTTCACGTTTTGGTTCAGTGAACTTATAGTTTTGGTTAACTTCTTTTTGTTTGTTATGGAACTTGACATGAATAGTTTTGCTTTGAGAAGATTCTTTATTATAGTATTTGGCTAGTGTGGGGTCGTAGAGTAAATATTTTGTGACGTCCTGTTGTTTATTCAAAATATTGCCCTCTCCCTCTTTTTGTGGTAAATTCTTAACGTTGGGCGCCTTTTCCTCTTGTTTGCTCTGATAACCATAATGAGGTTCAGAGGCAGATCAGTGAGAAATGGGCTCATTCAGTCCATGGTTTCCTTCATAACCGGAAAGGTTATAATGCCCTCCAGTTCTGTAGAATTAGTTGCCATAACTGTTTGCTCGACTATTTAAGGTTCTTTGGTTTAACGCAGGTTTTTTGTTTATTTTAATAATTTGGTTTTTGAAGTCTTTAGTGATACCAAGTTCTGATTGTATTTTATTGCTAAGAAGAATATATTTAGATTGGGTCTTTAGTACATCCATTTTTATATTTGGTGTAAAATATTCATTAATTTTGAGGTTTACTAGCATTTTGCCTAGTATTTGTATATTGCTTCCAACTGCTTCTGCGGTTGCTGGTTTTTCTATTATATTATGCATTCCTAGTGCTTGTGCATAGTTTATGCCCATAATTGTATTAGTGCTTCCTTCATCTAGTTTAAATTCCATAGGTATGTTATTTACTAATGCTACAAAGTAAAAGCCTTTTGCTCCTTTTGGTTTTCTTTTATTAATACGTGTATGGGGTGGAAAATATAATTTTGAATATTCATTGGCAGAGTATAGATAATTTTGAAGAGTAGGTCCTTTATTTAATGATTTGTTATATTGATATGATTCCTTACATTTGTCAATATTACATATATATTTGTGCTTAGATTTGTAATAGTTATGATTATACTCTGTGCTACAACCAGTGTAGTTATGAGAGAGTAAATCCTGAGTAGCACGCAGGCTCTCTCCTAAAAATATTGAGCTTCTTCATCTTCACTATGTTCTGGAATTGTTTCAAGGTTAGATGCTTCTTTTTTATGTAATCATTGGTGCTTGCAAGGTAGGCTTGTTTGGCTTTAAGATATTCCTAATATTCTTGGTATTCGTTGAAGTCTTTATTATCAATTGCTTTAGCATTGTAGATTTGTCTGTTTTTTCTTGGGTTGTTCCTGTAGCTATTATTTTTATTATTTCTGTAATTTGATTGCTGAGTTCGACCTTGCCATCCTCTTTGTTTTGAGTGTAATGGATCATAGGGTCTTCTACTTCAAATTCTTTTCTATGAGCGTAGCAGTCCACAGTATTATGAGAATATGTCCTGCAATTCTCACAGAATTTAGATTTATCTCTTCTGGGATATCTTCCTTGTCCAAATGTTGCTTGTTCAGGTTTGGTGTTTTCTTTAAGAGCTTGTTTCTTTTCTCTTTCAAACTTTTTTGCTTTTGCTGCCATCATTCTTGCAAATGCATCTCCTCTCTCTTCCTTAGTATATTCTTTGGTTGTAGTTTCAGGTTTTTCTTTTCTTGGTCTGCCTGGTTTGCCTTGGGTAAATGCCTTAGTAAATTTTTGTTTAGATTCTTCTTTCTTAGTCTTAGGTTTTCCATATCTTTTTCCTTTTCCTCGCTTGTAGAATTGGTTGAATCCTTTGAATTTTTCTTTGTCTAGGCAATCTTTCATATAGTGGCCTTTCTTTCTGCATGAAAAGCATTTTCCATCATGGATGTTGAATATTATGTAGTCTCTTGGTTTTCCTCTAGTTTTCTTGTCTGAGGATTGTATTTCTTTATTTTTGTAAAAGTATGCTATAGACTTTTGTTGTTTTCGTAGTGTTGCTCCTACGCTGCTTTCTTTATAATAAGTGTATGTTCTTTTTAATGCAGCCCAAAAGGTTTCTTCACTTGAGATATTGGCATCAAATAAATTCATCATGGCCCAATAGTTTTCTTCTGGGTGTCTTTCTCCTGGTTGAGGTATCATTCCTTGTAAGAGTAATTGTAAACCTTGGTTATATTCTTGGGTATATCCTGCATTATCTTTTTGTTGATTATAGATCATTATAAAGTTTTCATCTTCTCTTTTTGCAATGTTGTAATCTGGTAAGAATCGTAAGGCTGTGAAGCTTGCTTGTAATTCTTTTACTGTTCCGCTTGTTATATATAGTTTATCCATATACAGTCTGAATAATAGTTGTTTGGATCTTCTTGGATTTGCGTTAACGATGTAATTAGTGGTGAATATGTCTTGTCCTGCTTTTGCATTGGCTCCTTCGTCTGTTGCATTTACTGTATAATTTAATGATCTTGGAAAGTTGTTTGGCTTTAATAATGCTGTTACTGGAGCGGCATTATTTTGATTCCAATCTGATTCCCAATCTTCTGCTGGTACTCTATTTCCGTCTCTAAAATCTCTTGGAAACCAACATACATATCTGTCAATATGTCTCATTGAGTCTTGATATGCATTTCTAGTGAAGCATTGGGTTATTGCTTTTGTAATTAGTTGTCATATAAAGAATACATTATGCTCTATCATTGTTGGCTGCTATTTCGTTATTTGCGATTAAAGTGTATCCTGTTTTTTTGTAGTTTCCTTTATAAAATCCAAATGTTAATAGAGTGAGTGGTTTGAATGATTGGATCTTCTTTTCAAATTCATTACTCCATTCCAGCCAGTTTGTTCCATTCATTATCTTTCCTCCCATTATATTGAGTAGGTTAAGATTAGTGATATCTGGGTATTCAATTGTTGCTGCCATTTCTTTATTGAGTTATAATAGGTTTGATACTTGCGAATAAGCAATAGCGTATATAATTCTCAATGTCTTGTCTTCCTAGTTGTAATCCCTTTTTAATTATTTCTGGTTTTGTAATATATGTCCGTATTTAATATATGAAAGTACGTCTTGTTTGTTGTAGTTTGTTTTCCTGAGGGTTCCGTTGGTGTGGAAGTTTACTTTATCAAGTGATTGTATTAGTTTAGTAATTTTTTAAAGTGGGTCTTTTACTAGTATTGGATATTCTGGTATAGGTTGTTCAAAGTATTCTCTAAATCTGTTGTAGTAATATAGGTATTGTCGAGTATGGTCTGGGTGAAATGGGTATTTATATTTCTACTTTTCTACTTCAATGTAGGATAATTTCTTTACAGCATTCATTCACTTATTTTGTATTTTGCTTCTGTCAGTTTTATTAATTCTTCTAGGTTTTGTTTATAGGTTTTGGCTATTTCTTTAATATATTCGTTATCTTCTTCTTTTTGTATAGAGTATATAATATAGGCTTGTATTATATCGTTTTGTGCAGGTTTCCTATTATCAATTATTATTTTAGATTTTTGATATAGCTCTTCATCATATGGGGTGTCTTCAATTAAAAGGGCCCATTTTTACATTTTTTTGAAAAATGAGTTTTCGTTAAATTCATATAAATTTTGACATGATTGACTTTTTTTAATTATAAATGAAAGTTGAATTACATAATAAAAAATCAAGATAATGTAAAAAGAAAAATTACATGAGGCTGCGTAGAGCCAACACGTCACGAGTTTACCCGATAGTCACCTGCCGTCTTTAACCAATCAATATCGTGAAATTTGATTGATCCCGGATCAGTCCGAAAATCAAAACAAATAATTAAACTCAAATATCTCAAAATAAAATATATGTAAAAATGGGCCCTTTTAATTGAAGACAC
>QKWP01000432.1:85169-114962 GCA_003550325.1 Gigaspora rosea
AAAAAAAAAACAAATTACGTGCAACGAATATGTATATAAAAAAAAATCGACAAAAAAAGATTATCGTATTATATCTTACCTATAAAATTTCCGGTGATCCACTTCCGGGCACTGTAGAAATGGCCCAGTAACAATAATTAAACTAATTAATTGGTGATCCGCGAGTCAACCAGAGAGTGGTCATAGTGAAACGTGACGCGGATTACTTATAGAAATTAGAGTTTTGCGAATGTGGAGTGCGCACATCTAAAACTTTTTTATACTAAGTTAATCACTCTTCTGACTTAAGAGACTTTTGTAGAGCTCGTCAAGACGCATCTAATGGCAGGTAGAGCGTCAAAATCGGCCTGGTGGGTGCTGAGATATCTTTAAAAAACGTTTCTTTTACTATGTAAATTTTTTTACAAACAATACTATTGTTTGCAAAGAAATTTACATAGTAAAAGAAACGTTTTTTAAAGATATCTCAGCACCCACCAGGCCAATTTTGATACTTTATCCACCATTAGATGCGTCTTGACGAGCTCTACAAAAGTCTCTTAAGTCAGAAGAGTGATTAACTTAGTATAAAAAAAAGGTTTAGATGTGCGCACTCCACATTCGCAAAACCCTAATTTCTATAAGTAATCTGCGTCACGTTTCACTATGACCACTCTCTGGTTGACTCGCGGATCACCAATTAAACTAATTAAAACACTTCACCCTTACAAAATTTCCTTTCTAACGTTTTACCTTTTGGTGATGATTAGACCAATTCTCAAGAAATCAGAACAGGTTTTACAAGTGCTTCTGCCTCTCACTAATCATGAAGTTACGTTGGTTTTTTAAGATGCTTTGCTAAATGCTTTGCCTGTTCTTTTCATGATCTAAGTCAATCATGCCAAAGATTCACATTTCAATGGTATTCTTATTACTTTTATTTTTCTTTTGATTTAAATCAAATTAAGCGGGATGATTATTTAAAAGCGAACAATTAAAAAGCGTTATCATTATGACACTCACAAATTCAAGCAGTTATATTTGCATTTTCGATTTCATTATTATAGTTTTGTCAATTTTAGCACAGGTAGAGGAATGACTTCGAAAGTAAGTGACTTTATAATTGGCATTACAACTTTTTAAATTAGACTTAGTATACATTATCTAGTTAAAAAAATACTTCTGACGTAAGCATCACTCTTTACTAATAAGTTAAACTTTTTTATGTCGCTTTTATTTTGATTTGTTCATAAAACTTTATCTTTATTAGTTGCAATCATAAAAAAAAACTTCAAACTGACTTATAGATCAGTTTCAATAAAAAAAGTCTAATATGTAGAACCAATTCGATGAACTATTTTATATAAATATATTTATTTCTTTTTGAACTTTTAAGCAACCTTACAAGGGAAAAAAATAGTTTCGAATTTGAATTCAAGATTATAAATCCCTTCCTTTATCTGCGTTATGACAAGAGTTAGAACTTGAAAATTATCAAGTGCTTCTTATAATTTGTTTTTAACAATAATTATATAATACGCTTTATCAATAATAGGTCAAATATCGATATATACAATATTAACTATATATCAGAAGCATCCTTTCCTGTGTGAATTGAAAGATTTGGTTTTCAGTTAATAAGAGCTTAAAAATGTTTCCTGACCCCATTCATTCTTCGCCCAACAATTAAAATTTTAAAAATCGTTGAGAATTTTAAAAATTACCAAATATTGTCTTCGCCAGCTTTGAAAGCTTTAAAATAATCTAATTGAATACAGTTTTCGCAAGGTTATAAAAACCTTAAAATCGTTCACCAATATAGTCTTCTCCCAACTAAAAAAATTTTAAATAACCTGACTTAATAAGTTTTTCACCAGCTAAGAATTTTAAAAATAGTCGACTGAAATATAGTCATTTAACGAAGATAAAGCTAAATTCAGTTTTACCTTTATGAAACATAGTTCAGAAAATAATGCAATAGTCGAATTTTTGTAGTATGTGATTCCACAGTAATCTTTTCAAGGTAATAATTATCCTTCCGCGTTGTTTGGATCTCGTCATTAGCAGAAATAAACCTACTTTTAATATCGAATTCTTCGAGTGATATTGTTACTGAGAGATAGTTATCTGTTATGATGTAATTCTGGTAGTTTATTCGCAATGTCAATTTCATAGATCAATTACAAATATATGATGACAAATAAACAATAAAAAAAAAACGTTTAATGTAAACATAAATATCACAACAATCATACATATGATCACGAGAACAGTTTTTAATAGTTCGAATATATGACAAGCACTATCGCTATGTAGTAATTCACAGGTGACCATTGAAAAAAAAAAACCAATAAGACGGTCTACTGACACAGCATCCGCATGATTTATCTATCCCTTATCAGCACAGCAAATTTGACATGATTAATTATTCACGTTCTTATTTTAGTTATAGTGCTTCAAAATAAATTGATTAGATCAAAAATGAAACATCAATTACTGTGCTGATAAGAAAGATAAATTATGTGGATGCTGTGTCAGTAAACCTCAAATTCAAATAGACAAACTCTGAATCGATATAATATTTTTCTCACGATTATTATTTTCACACAGTCATATATGTATGTGCAGTACCTACGTAGCAATTTATTATGGTGCTGGAAGCCTATACTAGACAATAAAATAGGGTAACTTTGAAATGCATCAACTTTTATAGAGACAATATTTTTAAAAGCTATTTTGCAAACTTGTAAAGCTTATCATAGTAAACAAAGTTACTGGTCAGATTTTTAAAATGTTGCCTTTATAAAAAGTTATAGTACTTTAAAGTTAATTAAAATTGAAACATATAGTAATTACATATAAAACAATAGTAATCTTTAAAATGCATCAACTTTTTATACAGAAGGTTTTTAAAAAAAATATTTGGCATAGTTATAGAACTAATATCCCTTTGTAAAGTTACTGGTCAGTTGTTTAAAAAACCTCTTGTACAAAAAACTATAGTGATTTAAAAATTGAAACGTGTTGAGTATAGGCTTCCAGCACCATAGCAATTAAATCATAATAATGTAACGGCATAGTTATGTATATAATTTGTAAAATCATTATTCCTACCAAAAAAGGATTTTTCAAAAATCAGCATACGTAGTAAACATCGAAAAAGTTCATCTCTTACATTTCATGTGATCGTACTGGTATTATGAATTATTTTTAATAATCGAATCAAAAGTTGGCTAAAATTTAAAAACAGATTTTACTTTAAATGGCAAGCCCATTGATCGTAATAATGAAGTCATTATAAATGACATCAGAATATCACTCCATCAAAATAAATGATTGGCTTACATGTGCCGTTGCGCGGCACATGTAAGCCAATCAGGTTAGAATGGGAGTTAATACATGATCTCCTTGCCACATAAATCGCATTCTTGATATATAAATATATAAACCATCCTAACTGCATCAAGATAACCCTAACTAAATTTACTCCGCTTTAACCTCATGAGAAAAAATGTGCTTTGTATCAACACCAATCAGCTTTAAGATTTTGCCTTCGATTTAGATGCCAGTAAAACCATACACTAACGTTCCTGGTATTTCAAGGTCAAATTATACCTGTGCATAATACATACCCTTTAGTGCATTAATCTTGCAGTTTTGTCTATCACATTACGCTTGATCTTAAATTTGGAAATCAATAAATAATATCAAAATTTTATTATCTTATTTAATTCTACGATTTCATAGATCAATTTTATTATTCAAATAATCTGTAATAAATTTATTTTGATAAAATTTGGTTTATTAAATCATGAAATTAAAATTATATGATTTTAATATCGATCGAATTAGATATCAACAATCATTGCTTCGAAGATATCATTTGTGTCAGACAATAATTTGAAAAAAATCGATGAATAAAGATGTAAATTGACATCATTAATAATAAAGAAGATCATAAATTTTCAATTTATAATAAACATAACTAATAGCAGACATTTGAGATCGAATACCAATATCTGAATATCTGAATATAATGAAAGTGACATTTTAACATTCTTAATTTAGAATCTATTAAGTGAATTTTAAATATCACCAATTGATTAACATTGTTCCAATTCTATTTAGCCGATTTATATAGTAGATAAAAAAAATTAAGACATCATGTTTTACATCGAGTATTATATATTTAAAAAAAAACAAAATAACAAGAAAAAAAGTACATAATACATTTAATCCGATAAAACTATATAAAAATTTGAAATTATAGGATCCCAAACATAAATGATTTGTATTATGTTCGAACATTCTTGAAATCTTAACTGCAAAAATAACATCAATATCAAAGCCAATCTAAGCAAATCTGTGGAAACACTTTCTTTACTCTTGCTATGCATGAACCTTAGTATGATATAATACTGCACTTGAATATCACTTAAGTTTGTATCTTGTAAGTATTATTCGAATGTTTTACTAATACCTTTATCATACCTTATTAACAACATTTACGCCGAACTGATTGTTTCAACCAAGAATTCTCAACTATCACGTTTGTTTTATTCTTTACGAAAATGAAGTTAGCAAAAGTGTATAAATATTTACTGCATGCGTTAAGTGCATGTGTTAGGTGCATGTGTTAAGTAAGCAGATTTTTAAAATTAAGCATAACAAAATAACAATAACGAGTTCATAAATAGATTGCATTATGAAATTTTATGAGAATTAAAAGCAGTAGTTATTTTGATAGTAGTTATTATAGTAATTATCTACTAATTTTATTAATATAAAATTATCAACCTGCAGCTGTGTATCTTCGCTTCATAGCATACATTCTAACAAATTGACTTTTCATTCTAATTTCTCATATTCCTGCTGTTTTTAATTATGATTTATTAGTTAATGTCATCCAATTTTAGTTAGATGTTCCAATCGTTTCGTTAGTCTTTTCGCTGACTTTCGATTATCTGTGATTATCACTGTCACAAAATAAAAATCTCATAATTATTTGGAGCGAAGACGATGCTATGAGGATTAATAGGCAAATTTCATGTCTTTATCCCTACACCAATTTTACCAATTTTATCTAATGTTGTATGTACATGTACATATACTTGCAGTTATAGCATAGAATTTCTTTAAGAATTCGTGTCACAAACACATAAGTACAGATCTATACTGAATATGAATGAATGCAATGACTAAAAAAATGTAACTAGTATTTAACGTTCAAATTTGATTTCTATCGAGCCTTTTATGTGAAATAATAAATATGAATTTTACAAGTCCTTCTGAAATTCGTAACTTGGGATATAATTACCAAAAAGGTATTAATGTGAATAAGGATGAAAAAAAGGCGTTTGAATTATATATTAAAGCAGCAAACATGGGTTATTCGACCGTCATGAATGATGTTGGTTTTTGTTATCGAAATGGAATTGGAGTTGAAAAGGATGAGCATAAGGCATTCTTTTATTATCAAAAATCTGCTGAGATGGGTAACGTTAAGGGAATATTTAATGTTGGTTGCTGTTATGAAAATGGAATTGGAGTCGAAAAGGATGAACATAAGGCATTCTTTTATTATCAAAAATCTGCTGATATGGGTAACGTTAAGGGAATATTTAATGTTGGTGGTTGTTATCGAAATGGAATTGGAGTTGAAAAAGATGAGCATAAGGCATTCTTTTATTATCAAAAATCTGCTGATATGGGTGATGCTATTGGAACAAATAGTGTTGGAAATTGTTATCTCAATGGAATTGGAGTTGAAAAGGATGAACAAAAGGCATACTTTTATTATCAAAAAAGTGCTGATATGAGTGATGCTTTTGGAACAACTAGTGTTGGAAATTGTTATCTCAATGGAATTGGAGTTGAAAAGGATGTACATAAGGCATTCTTTTATTATTATAAATCTGCTAATATGGGTGAAATTAACGGAATGACAGCAGTTGCTCAATGTTATCGAAACGGAGTTGGAGTTGAAAGAAATATACAAAATGCTAATTATTGGTATAGAAGGTATAAAATTCTACTTTTGATTATATTTATTTGTTTGTAACTAAAATTATTTACTCAAAAAACTAATTTAAATAATTAGAGTGAGCAAAGTGGTGACAGGTAATTTATATTGTTAATTTAATTTTACAAATCGATAATTAATTGAATTTTTAATATAGCTGCATATGAGTGTGCATCTAAAAAAATAGATTTTGATTACGAATTAAGAATGATGCTGATCAGTGTTAAAGATTTGATGTTCCCAGTGTTCCCAGGAACATTTAAAGAGAGAGAGAGAGAGCGAAGAGAGAAAGAGAAAAATTTAGTTATAGGAACATTAAAAAATTTTTTGGGAACATAAATTTAATATTTTATGTTCCCAAAGAACAAAAAAAAATTTTCAAATCTTTTTCACTGATGCTGATCGAAAATAATTATAAATTACCATGGATTCCTTATGATGAATTTCAACATATTGTAAAAATAGGAAAAGATGGATTTGCGATTGTATGTCGTGCATATTGGTATGATAAAAGTAGAAATTTTGAGCATAATATTGCTCTTAAAATACTTAATTTAAATGATCATTTAGAATTCATAAAAGAACTAAAAGTATTTTGTGGAATTAGAGATGTGTATCCATCATTTTTGAAATGTTATGGAATAACGAAAAATGTTAATGGGGAATATACTTTCGTGTTAGAATATGCAGAAAAACAATTGTTAAATAAAAATCTTTATTAAGTTGCACGAATGACTTGGAAAAATAAAGTGAAATTGTTGCAGTGTATAATTTCGGATATTAATATGATTCACTTCCAGGGATACATTCATAGAGATTTACATAGCGGTAATATTTTGCAACAAGATATAGATAACGCATATGTTGCTGATTTAGGGGTTTCATCATCTATTAAAAGTGAGGTTGAAGGGATTTATGGCGTTTTACCTTATGTTGCACCAGAAGTATTATCTCGCAAATCATCGTTTACACAAGCCTTTGATATTTATTCATTTGGAATAATTATGATAGAGATATCTGTTGGGCAGAGGCCTTTCGAAGGAGTTCCATTTGATAAAGTACTTGCTGCAAGGATTTGTTTGGGATTGAGACCGAAATTTGCACTTGGAACCCCTAATTGCTATGTCGAATTAGCAATGCAGTGCATGGATCCTGATCCGCAGAAACGACCTACTGCCTCGATTATTACTGACAAACTTAATAAATGGTTTGGCCATCTGAGCTCCTTCTATCGTGCAAGATATTGAGGTTAGAACAATTAGGCAACAATTTATGGAAGCCGATAAGATGATTAAGGAGTTACCGACCGTTGGGCAAAAACATTCGGACCACATGTACACTTCAAAACTTATCAACACGCATGAAATCACAGAAAAGCTTTCAAAAATTGTTGTTGGTAGCGAATTATTAGATAGCATTGAAATTCCTTGATTTTTTTTTTATTTGATACGGACCTCGAAATAACAAACTTTAGACTATAACCAAATGTATTCGTAGACCTATTCGTGGGACTGGTTCTGTTTAAAATTCACTACATCAAGAGTTTTATTAGTAAATTCGCTATGTCAAGAGAATTTTATATTTGGTTTCCTCAAGTATATCGAAATTATACTTGACTTGTATTAAAAATTATTTTTTGTGGCCTAAGGCCTAAAGAGTCAAATGTATCTGAAACCTCATTTTCAGGTATCACATGGGCTCTGAGAGCTTGTTTTTATTGTTAGTTACCAACTTTATCATATTATCATATCTCCAAAAATTCCCGCTGACCATTGTGAAGAGTAAAATTGTGGCTCAAAATAATTTTCATTCTATCATGGGTCGGAAGTATATTTAACGTGATAGTTCAGATAGAATTTGCCAAAATTAGTATAGTAAGCTAGCAATGTACATGTGGTGGGCAACTTCATCGCCTGCTTGCAATTTTTAAATGGCACTTGACTTAATATGTAACACATTTACAGAATTCTATTAGTACTATACTGCGATGATTTGTAGGCTAGCAAGAAGGAACTTATATGAGTATAAATACTATTTAAAGAGAAATATTTTAATCTTTTGTAAGTTTGATTATATTAACTGTTCTTATTGCTCAAAATGAGAGCAAGGCTTAATTTTAATAATATGCTAAAAATAAATGTAAAAAAATAATTGAATTATTTTTATGAATGATTAGTTGTAAATATGGTCAATGGGTACAGGTTTATTAAGATTTGTAGTTTGTTTATTTTTTTAAAATGGATAATAATATTAGATTATAATGCTAATAATAAAATTAATTGAAAAAAGGAATAAGACAAACAAAGAATAAATAAGGCGAAGAACCCTGGTATTAAATTTATTAATGCAGTATACACTAGTGGTTAATGTTGTTTTAGTATTGGAATTATTATAATTTATTATAAGTTTCTGTAAAAAATTCTGTTGCAGAACTTACTTACAATTCAGATGTGATTAAGATTAAGTTAGTTGCATTAAAATTATCATAATTTCTATTATCATTTCTGTAAAGAATTTAGTTACTGTATTACCATGGAATAGTGCACATGAGCGCTATTTTGAAAATCGCATCCCCTAAAAATAGCATACTGGGTTTCGAAATAACACCCATGTGCATCCCGAAATAGTGCGCACCTTATATAGTATACTGTATAAATGAATGTATTATTTCTATAACTTTGAACCACAGGAAAAATTCTTAGT
This sequence comes from Gigaspora rosea, assembly GCA_003550325.1. Classification (NCBI taxonomy): domain Eukaryota; kingdom Fungi; phylum Glomeromycota; class Glomeromycetes; order Diversisporales; family Gigasporaceae; genus Gigaspora; species Gigaspora rosea. The sequence continues at coordinate 93,874 of QKWP01000432.1, forward strand.
GCCATCTCATCTCTTCTTTTGTTACAATACTGACCATTTATCATCAAATTTTTATAGTGAATATTTGACAGATAAGCCAGATAATATAAATACAGCAATACTTTATAGAATTTCATATGAACAGAACACTAAAAGTGGGCATTAAGAATGACGTTAACTGTTCTTCTATTCTATTTATATAAATTAAAGTTAGATTTTTAGTACCGTACAGGATTACTACTTGTTTACATACATACGTACATGAATAACAAATTGAAGATCTATAATTTAGAAAATTATTTGCCACAAAGCTATATATTTTCTATTTAAGGGTAGAGGGTATGTAGATCATTTCTATTAATAAACTAGTTACTAAAAATTTTATATTTAATAATAAAGAAAATTTTTATTAAGTAACCATATTAAATTTTTAAATAAAATTGTAGATGAGGTTTTTCTGATTCTAATAGTAGTTGAATCATTAAAATTGGCCCAGTAGAATATAAGATATAGTTGTTTTTATTTTTGCAACCCTATTTTAGGACCTGGATATCTCTCATATAGGTCATAACTAATCTGCATGAATTTAGACATTTTTGCTACCCCTAAAAACTGAAAAGCCTGTCAATGAAGTGACAGGGCGATCATTATTGCGAAATCAGATGACATTATGACTGATCACATACAGGTTTTGTTATGTATCCTTTTATGATTATTCTTTGATTATTGTTGTGAGATTTTGTAACTTTTTTTTACAAGTTATTTCAGATTTGAATATGATTTTGATATTTACATGGTTATGATTATTGTTAGATCGATAATGGGGATAAGGGATAATAACTGTGGCCAAGTATGAACCAGTGATACAGAAGAGGTATTTAAGGCCAAGAATTTCAGTAAAGAAGGTTATCTTTCTTTTCACTATCACTTGCCTTGTGAAGGCTGGCTCTATCTTTCTCCCTTACCTACCCGAATTCAAGCAAGCTGTGTTGTTTCTTTTGTTATGTCAGGCTCTACAGCTGCATTAGCAGTACAAGTGTACCTGGCTCCACGGCTGCAAGTGGCAGTGCAAGGACCAGAGGTAGTTGGCTCTGCAGCTGCAAATGGCAGTGCAAGGACCTGTGTTGTACCTGCTCTATGGCTGCAAGTGGTAGTGCAAGGACCAGAGATAGTTGGCTCCGCAGCTGCAAGTAGCAGTGCAAGAACCTGTTTTGTACCTGGCTCCACAGCTACAAGTGGCAGTGCAAGGACCAGAGGTAGTTGGATCCATAGCTGCAAGTAGCAGTGCAAGAATTAGTTGTTGTATTTGGCTCCATAGCTGCAAGTGGCAGTGCAAGGACCAGTTGTTGTATTTGGCTCCACGGCTGCAAGTGGCAGTGCAAGGACCATAATGAAAAGCCGTCAACGAAGTGACAGGGCTATGATTATTGCAAGATTAGATGACTTTATGACTGATTATGTACATGTATCCTTTTATGGTTATTTTTTGATTATTGTCATAAGATTTTGTAACTTGTAGGGTAAGCGATAATGACTATGGCCAAGTATGAACTAGTGATACAGAAGGTGCATTTAAGTCCAAGAATCTCAGTAAAAAAGGCTCCACGGCTGCATTAGCAGTGCAAGGACTGATAGTATGTATACCTGACTCCACAGCTGCAAGTGGAAGTACAAGGACCAAAGGTAGTTGGCTCCACGACTGCAATTGACAGTGCAAGGACCTGTTGTGTATCTGGATCCACGGCTGCAAGCAGCAGTGCAAGGACCAGAGATAGTTGAATATGCAGCTGCAAGTGACAGTGCAAGGACCTGTTGTTGTATTTGGCTCCATGGCTACAAGTGGCATTGCAAGGACCAGTTGTTGTATTGGCTCTACAGCTGCAAGTAGCAATATAAGGACCATAAGAATGAACCTCGCTTATACCAGCAGGAACACGTTACCGATTCTCTTTTCAGCTATGAGAAGATTTGACGGTTTCCCTCTATATAAAGGCATCATAGGTGTCCATTTCGTTTGCTGTTATGATAAATGCATGTCGTTATTTGTGAAAAATGTGATTATGTATATTAGAGCCAGTAGAGTAGCAAGACCTGATCCCATATGTTCTTCAGATTTTGTAAATAAAGTCATTCAGTTTTTTGTATAAAGTTAGCTGATTGAGCAATAATAAAAGTAAATTTGCTAAAAGTTGGATTATTACCATAAACTGCCGTATAAACAGCCCGGGTCTGGTACATTCCACCAAAAAAATTAATTAGTAAAAAAAAGAAAATTATTAGTAAAAATGAGAGAGGGTCTGATATGTGGGGGGCTGTTTATACGGCAGTTTACAGTATATATAAATTTTATAGTAATTTGCTAAAAACTTAATTATAATATTTAGCATCAGGTAAGGGGATGTAGGTAGTATCTGGGACTGTCTTCGACTGACTAATGTATCGGAGGGCTGTACCAGTGATCACAAGTAGGATTGACATGCGAAGCATTGGACCAGAGGGTTTAAATAGGCAATCCCCTAGTTGGGTTGTAGGTATAGCAACTAGTGTAGAACCTTCGGGTGGACTACTTAAATTAGACAACCAAAAGTTGTATGTGTAGCTAGTTGTACTCTCATTCAATGTAACTCAATTGTGGGTGCGCCCAAAGAGGCGCCCTTGATCCACAGGCTTGATTAAATAAACTCTCACCCAAAGTGGGAACTTTAACACAAAAAAAAAAAATATATTTAGCATCAGGTAAATAAATATAAAGCAAATTTTTTAAAACTGTAATAGCTGTTAAAACCCACATTTGAATATATAAAATATGTAAATTTGCTTTTGAATATGTAAAACCCTTTTTGAATATATAAAATATATAAGAAAAAAGTGCTTTGTCACTGGAGGTGATACGCCCTTGTGTAATATATGATCAAAACAAACATAAACACATGTAAATTTATTTTTGTTAGAGTTAGGGTTAGGGTTCGGGTTACAATTAGGGTTAAAGGTAACTATATAGTAAAATTTCATGAGAAATTTTTTTTTGCTAGAATAAAGAGTGGTTATATATTTAAACTTTTCAGTTATCGCGATATTTTTAAAATCAGCGTTTCGTTTTTTCGCTTTGTTTTCATGTTACATGATCAGGTGTAATAATACACCTAATCTTGATTCTTATTGGCATGGTTGGCATGGGACTGTTACCGCCAGTGACAAATAGATTTACTCAATATATAAAACCCGCTTTTAAATATAAATCCTATTTTGAATATATAAAATTTAAAATAAAATCTTAACTTTGAACAAAAATATCTCTGCAACCACCTAATCAAATTCGATGAAAATTTTTTTATTTGAATTGTACGGATCTATAGAATTCAAATAAAAAAATTTTATCGAATTTGATCATGTAGTTGCAGAGATATCTTTGATCAAAGTTTTAGAAAATTTCAAACTGTGTATCATATGACAAATACGATTAAATTTGTTGAAAAATCTTTGATCAAGGATATCTATGCAACCACCTAATCAAATTTGATGAAATTTTTTTACTTATTCTACGTATCCATAAAATTTAAATAAAAAAATTTTCATCAAATTTGATCAAGTGGTTGCAGAGATATCCTTGATCAAAGTTTTGTCAAAAATTTAAACATATCTGTCATGTAATATGCGTTTTGAAATTCTCTAAAATTTGATCAAAGATATCTCTGCAACCACCTAATCAAATTCGATAAAAATTTTTTTATTTGAATTGTATGGATCCATAGAATTCAAATAAAAAAAATTTCATTAAATTTGATCAGGTGAGTGAGAAGTATAAATCAGTTAGTAAAATTTAGAGAATCATAGAAATATGTATAATTTTATTAATAAAATTATACAAATTCTATTATTCTCTAAATTTCACTAATTGATCCTAACTTTTGCACTAAGTAAACTTGTTTAGCACCAAAAAATACATCAAGTCAGCTAGTGATGCCTGACGAAATGATGAAATCTGATGAAACCATAAGTTTCGTCATTGACGAAACTTGATGAAACTTATGGTTTTGTCATTTCGTCAAGGCAAAATTAGTTTCATCAGGTATCTATAAAGTCGGCATATCTTATTTTACTTTTCTTAAAATTTGAAGAAAAAATACTTGATTTGAATTTTTGATTAAAATTTCTAAAATTAAGCATCTTTTCTTCAAATTTTAAGAAAAGTAAAAATAATATATGCTGATTTGATGTATTTTTTGCTGCCTAATAGGGTTGCGGCCCAAACTTACTAGTTTGGGATTTGGTAGAATCCCAAATAGTATTTACTAGGTTTTGCAAAATGCCTCTAGTTTGCCATAATGTTAAACATTCTGACATATAAATTATATTACGACTAGAAATCCCAAATTTTTTACATGTTTCATTGGGTTTGGAACTCATTCCAAACAAAGAGGTCATTTAAAGTACGGCACTTTAGCCAATAAGTTTATGAATAAGTATCAGGTAAATATCAAATACAAGACTTACCGATTTACTATATTTAGCTCATAGGATGACCCGGTAACTTATTTATACACTTATAAAGTACTTTTTGAGAATGTAATGTTTTACTAACAAAAAATCACTATGAAAGCAAATTCTAGCTCTAAATGAACGTAGTAGATATTCACTGTTAAAATTAATCCAAATTAATTCACTTCTCCAAAAACTTCACTTAGGTGCGAATATTTTTACTATATACCGCTAATACTAGTTATATTAACTATATATAAGTTTCAAATGCCAAAAACAGTCATTAAAAAAAGAAAATTAAAACGTCACATGTAAGCTTTAAACTTGGAACTTTGAGTGCACTATTTAATCTTATAATACTAAATGACAACCGTAATCTGGCAATTTGTCTTTTGATTGGATAACTCAGAACATGTGTACATTATGACATTCTGATGTAATTTACAGTCTTTTGATTGGATAACTTAGAACATGTGTACATTATGACATTCTGATATAATTTACAAATCTATACACCTAAAATACTACTAAATAATAACTATTTATTCTTTTGATTGTATAACTCAGATCATGTACATATTATGTTATTTTGATGTAATCTACATCCTAAAACAAATTCTTCTATTCAAACATTTTCGATTTTAATGTGTTAATAGTGACGACGAGTTAAGCTTATATAGGTTTAATATGGTCTTTTAAAGTCTGATAAATAAAGGTTGATAGTTCGGGTGTATAGTCTTAATAATACCAATAATGCGGTTTTTTCTCATCTTTATCTTTTAAAATTAGATGATTATGATAATTGAAATGGATGTTTCACGGCTCATTTAGATATAAATTAAATACCTCAGATTATGACATTCTAATGTAATCTACAGATCTACTCGCCTAAAATACTACTTAAGTATAACCATAATCAGGCATTTATTCTTTTGATTGGATAACTCAGATCACTTACATATTATGTTATTTCGATGTAATTTACACCCTAAAACAAATTCGTCTGTTTAAACATTTTCGATTTTGATATATTAATAGTGACGACAAGTTAAGCTTACATTAAATATTTTTAATTGGTCATCTTAAAAAACGTGACCAGTGTATGAGAAAACTTATTTTTAAATGTGATTGTGTTAATAGTAATAACGATTAAGCTTATGTTTAAATATTTTTAATTGGTCATCTTCTGAAAACGTGACCATTGTGTGGGAAAACTTATTTTTACATGCGATTGTGTTAATAGTGATGACAATTAGACTTACGTTTAAATATTTTTAATTGGTCACCTTCAGAAAACATGACCAGTTTATGGGAAATTTTATTTTTACATACATATGGTTTATATAACAGAGTAAACTTACCAATTTTATCTATCTACGTACATACAAGGTGTGGTTTAATTTGAGGTTTGTATACTTTTATGATTTTATTCACTGCATACAAAAACGTGATCAAATTGTGGGAAAATTTTTGGTCAGCCTCGATATTTTTATTATATAAGGATGCCACTTTGGCAATTAGTTTCGAAAATATATGATTAGGCCACGCAAAGTTAATTTTTTATTTCGCAATACATAAAATCTGAAAACCAGTTAGTCTATTAGATTTTTTTTAAATTAATAAAATAATATTCATATTTAAGATTAGGCCACACGAAGTTGATTTTTCACTTTACATTATCTAGAATCTGAAAACTTTGGTCAGTCTGTCAGATTTTTTTTTCGTTTTTTTTACTTTACTGCAAATTGATATAATAATATTTAAATCTAAGATTAGCCCATGCAAAGTTGATTTTCATTTTGCATTACATGAAATCTGAAAACTTGGATAAGACGGTTACATTTGCTTTTATTTTTTTTAATTTACTATAAATTAATAGAATAATATCACATCTAAAATTAGACCATGTTAAGTTGATTTTTCATTTTGCATTACACGAAATCTGAAACTTCAGTTCGTTAGATTTTTTTTTTTACTACAAATTAATAGAACAATGTTCACTTCTAAGGTTAGACCATGCAAAGTTAAAATTTCATTTTGCATTACATAGAATCTAAAAACTTCGTTAGTTGGTCAGTTTTTTTTTTTCTTTCTAATTATTAATAAAATAATGTTCGCATCTAAGATTAGATCATGCAAAATTAATTTTTCATTTTGCATTACATGGAATCTAAAAACTTCAGACAAATGTTTTTTTTCCTTTTTTTTTGCTTTGCTGCAAATTAATAGAATAATATTCACATCTAATATTAAACTATACGTTGTTGATTTTTCGTTTTGCATTATATGGAATCTGAAAACTTTGGTGGGATAGATTTTTTTATTCTTTTTTTTTTATTTTATTTTATTTTTAATTTATTGTAAATTAATAGAATAATATTCACATCTAAGATTAGGCCACGCAAAGTTGATTTTTGTTTTACATTACATGAAATCTAAAAACTTTGGTCAGTCAGTTAGATTTTTTTTAATTAACTATAAATTAAAATAATAATCTTCTCATCTATGATTAGCCCATGTAAACTTTATTATTCATTTTACATTATCAGTTAATCGCATTATATGTATATCTAATATATTATAATCTACTATTATTTTTTAGTAATTTTATCCTATGCACATGGCAAAGCATATGTACGAAACTAGTATGCTAAATATTATAATAATAATAGGCTGGTACTAATGTTTACTATATATTTTACAATTATAAAGTTATATTACAAGAGTAATAAATGTAACTTTGGGTTAAGTAGTAGTCGATAATATGTATGTGTTATGTTTTATTAATAATTATATGGGCTAAGGGTTATGTGGGCTATGTGGTGCTTTTAATAAAGTCGTTGTAACTTAAATAAGTTAGAATTATTTTAATTACTTTTCAAAATGTACCGGTAATAAAGAACAAAAGATAGCTTCATTAATAATCTATTCACATTGAATTTGTTAATCGATTAGAGCTTGGGTTTATTAATAATAAATATCAATTTACATGTTATTTATCTATTTCTAAAAAAGAGACAAATTTTTTTTGCGTGCATTAATAGTTTGTAAGCTTCTTAATATGAAGTTCTTTTCATTTTTTAGTAGTTTTTGAGTTTGATACTATATACCGAAATGGGATACATATTTGGGTTTTGGATATGAACCCAAACTAGGTAGAAATACTGATTTCCAAACCCAAACTAAGTAGAAATGCCATAACTAAAAAAAGTGTTTGGGCCGCAACTCTACTGCCTAACAAGTTTACTTAGTGCAAGCAGTTATAATCAATTAGTAAAATTTAGAATAATAATAGAAATTTCTATAATTTTATTAATAAAATTATACAAATTTCTATTATTCTTTAAATTTTACTAATTGATTATAACTTCTTGCACTAAGTAAACTTGTTCAGCACCAAAAAATACATCAAATCGGAATATTTTATTTTACTTCACTTAAAATTTGAAGAAAAGATGCTTAATTTTGGAAAATTTCATCAAAAAATTCAAAATTAAGCATCTTTTCTTCAAATTTCAAGAAAAGTAAATAAAATATGCCGATTTGATGTATTTATTGGTGCTAAACAAGTTTACTTAGTGTAAGAAGTTATAATCAATTAGTAAAATTTTATGAACAATATTTTTAATAATTTTATTAATAAAATTATACAAAATACTATGATTCTCTAAATTTTACTAATTGTGATTTAGGTAAACATGTGCATATATTATGAACCTGAACATGTTCATGAACCTTGAACTGAACCTGAACTTGAACCTTTTTTAAGTTCAGGTTCAGGTTCATGTTCAATAATTTTAAGTTCAGGTTTAGTTCAGTATTGAACTTTTAGAGCAGGTTCAGGTTCAGGTTCATTGAACCTGAACCTGAGCCTCTATTGAACTGAACTGAACTTCAGAACCCTATTGGACAATGTCTAAATAAATTGTAAGATTATTGGACATATGTCCAATTGTCCAATAATTTTATTGGACAATTTTAATAATATGACAGCAAAGGCTAAAAATAAGTTATCCTCTCTCTTTTGGTCAAAAAACTCAAAAAGCTTTGATCTGAAAATAAGCTACCTTATGATCAACAATAGTAAAGTCCAAACTTTACTATGCAAATTGATTATAGTTGCTTAAGTAAACTTATTCAGGAGATCAAAATATATATACTCTAAAATTTTTAACAGAATTTTTTATTAATTGGTTTTTACTTTTTATATTCAACAAAAAATTAAAATTTTATTAACAATTGAATTTAAAAATTAAAAGTCAAATAATAAAAACTGCTCCAATATTAATGAAACTTTTAGAATATATGTATTTTAGTCTTCTAAACAAGTTTATATAAGCACCAATTATATATTTACATAGCAGAATTTAGACCTTACTATGTAATAACTATTTGCAATTGACCAAAATTGATTATATCTGAAAATAAACTACTCCTGATTTTTTGTGTTGGTGTGTTTTTTTTTATAATATGCCTTTATTTAAAATTAAAAATAAAATCAACTATTGTTATTATTCTTTTTAAAATACAATCATTTTATAGTTTCTAAAATTCTGTTTGATTAATTATATTTTATTAGCCAATATCAAATATAAATATTGTAAGTAAAATGGGATTTAAATTGATCTAGTAGTATAAATATATGTACATATCTGATATGCATATTTTTATAATAATAATGATAATTATTATTATTATCAGTATACTTTTTAATATATAGTATATTAAAGATATTTTGTATTAGTAAATATTGGCCTGAATTAAGTTTAATTTAGGCCAAGATTAAATTAATTTTTTTAATGTCCAATAAAAAAAATTTACTATGTCCAATCAAATTTATTTGGACAATTGGACATTGTCCAAATGTCCAAATGTTCAAATTTCCAAATGTCCAATATCGTAACATGCCATCCCTGGTAAAGATACTTTACGCCTGAAAGTTGTTTCAATGCGTGTCTTGTTCCAAGTGAGACGTTTATAAATTGATAACCAGTTGAGCAAGATAACAGTTACATACTTTGGTATACCAGGAACGTAGTACGAATTACGAAGTGTATGGTTCAGTTCGAGTTTTGCGTTCGTCAATAAAATCTGGAATCTGATTGGACACCCTAATAATTTACGAATATCAGCTCATCACATGTAGCTAAGCCAGGATACCTGCAGCAATCCAGTCAAATCCGGTTATGAAGCCATAAATCCCCAACTGATATAGTAAGCTGATACTGTGAAATAACATAATTGTAATCGCTTTCATATTTTAGCTATGATAACTGCTCAGTTGCTGGACTCTTGCATAGAATACGTTACAGCAAACAAATTCAGTACCTGTCACTAGAAAAACCAGCATTTGTACTTAAACTCCACCCATACAGGATCTTGCCATTTTGTGCCAATATGGAAATCGAGGTTTGTATTCGTCCACAAATCTAACCAATTCGTACAAATCCGGATCTTGACCCGTGCCACAAAGACCCGTTCTATCCGACGCAACCCGTGCCAATCCGGTCCAATTCTTGTACGGTATGATCCAATAAACGGTGGGCATATTTTGTCTTCTAGGTGAAGTTCTTGGAGTTACTGATATTTTTGATTATTTTTGCCTAGTGAATATAAACATTCTTTTGAAGCGAAAAAATAGAGTTTGTGGTGATTTTTACTTAGTGAAACGTTACATTCCCAAAAAAGTATTTTATAAGTTACCGCTTTATATCAGCCAATCAGGCGAACGCCTTCCTATGATCGTTACGCTATATACATTTTTTACAAAGGGTAACCAAATTTCCGGTCGGATGCGTTAGATCTAGATCGGCGCGGTCAGCAAATTCTAAAGCAAAATCATCAGCTGGGATATGATTTTATTAGTAAAATTTTTAATGAAAAATTAATCAATCCCGATCCGTCGACCATGATTCCGATGCACTCTGACGTATTCCGACCCGGAATTTGTGTGGCTGAGTTCATCACAAACACACATATGGAAAAATGGATCGGGCGAAATTGTATATCTCTAAATAAAGAAATGTCTCTAATAGATACAGGTGTACAAGTTTTAAAATAACGCCCACACCTGGCGTTAGATCTTGACAAAGATGATACAAAGTTTGGTTTATGCATGTACGTACGTACGTAAACATTACATCATAAAAGAATAACACGTGTCGATTGATAATCGACAAAATTTGTGATCGACGCATGAAAAAGATTGTTAGTCAACTCATGGCAAATACACAAACAGAATGGCTCGAAAGAAATATTTCAATGGATCTATTGTAAATATTGATTATAGTAAATTTGTAAACCGCAGAAGGATTGGCACTGGCGGTTTTGGAGAGGTTTTTAGTTACGAAATGAAAGATTGTGAATTAGTAGTTGTTCTTAAGTGTCTTAAATCCGAAGAAATTATTGAAGATTTTATTAATGAGGTATTGTTTTGTTTCATTGAAATTATTATCACATCCTGCATCCTACTACAGAATAATAAATTATGCATATTTATATAATTAGTTGACAATACTAAAAATTTGTGACAACCCAGCTATTATTAAATTCTACGGAGTCACAAAAGGTATACATCCTTATAATTTTTTGAGTATTAAATGTCGCTGATGATCGTGAATCGGGTGTTGATAACTTCTGGGGTCTCAATTTGAAAATATATGCCCTACCAAAATCCACCTATAGTGTGCCGGTCAAAATCCTGACAATAGAATCCCGACAGGTCATGATCCCGACAAAAAAAAAATCGACAGTAAAAACCACGACAATCCCGACAACAAAAAATTATTAAGTTTATTTAAGTTAGGTTGGGTTAGGGTGGTTAGGTTAGGGTGAGCACCTAGATTAGGGTTTGCTTTAGGCGATTTTATAGTAAAATCTTTTTTTTGATTGTCGGGATTTTTTTGTCGGGATTTTGACCCAAACCCTTTTATTAATACGTAACTCTAGCCCAAAATTCTAATTCAACCAAAAAAAAAAAAGACGACAAAAAACAAAAAGGCCACAAAAATTTAAAAATCGCATATAAATAGATCCAAATTTCAAGACCATCCGTGACATTAAATGATAATCATTTAAACAAAACTGTTTATCTAATGAAGATTTGTAGATAGCATTGGGGGTTATTATATGGTTTTACAATATGCTGATGGTGGTAATTTACGAAATTACCTAGAAGCTAAAAAGCCACGATGGACAAATAAACTGTTTATTGCCAAGGAAATAGCATGCGGACTTTCATATTTGCATGACAATAATATTAATCATAAAGATCTTGTAGGTAATATATGTCTTATTGAATTTTATATTATAAATCCACTAATACTCTAATAATCTAGCATCCGAAAAATATCCTAATTCATCAAGGAAAGCCAAAAATTGCAGATTTTGGACTATCAAAGCAAATAAATGAGGTGTCAACGACTTTGAATTCAAATTTTAAAGAAGGTCCTAAGGGAGTGCTAGAATATACTGAACCTCAATGTCTCATCGATGAAAAATATAAATGTAATAAGAAATCTGACGTCTATAGTTTTGGTGTAATTCTTTGGGAAATTTCAAGCGGAATACCACCATTCCAAAAAATTCAATCACAACTACGCATCAGTGTTCATATATGCAGAGGAACTAGAGAAGATCCAATTGAAGGTACACCACCTCCATATATTGAACTTTACAATAAATGCTGGGATAATAATCCTGCTAATCGTCCAGAAACAAAAATTATTCATGTTACATTAAATCAAATTATTCTTGACGAGGAGCGGATTAAGAAAGGTATAGGACAGTTAAAGGGGACACAACAGATTGAGTTGGAAATGAATCGAGGAGAAATATTAGCTCAAATAGGTGAATTACAAAATCAATATTTAAAAGAACTGAATGAAGATAACGAATTTAAAGAAGCCTTAGAACTATACGTCGAACCTCGTGGGACATGGCGTGTGCCAATTATTAATGAAAAGGAAATGAACGAAAAAGATGGTGTTGTGAAAAAAGTAGTCACTGATTTTTTGACCTCAAAGGATAAACTCACTTCAAATGATAAGGGATGTCTGGAGAATGAAGCCAATACATTTTTGTGTTCACAAAAAACAGAATTGCTAATTAATAAAGTTAATGGTTTTTTTAAGTCAGAGAATCAATTAACTTTAGAAGATGTAAATGTCTTGAAAGTAGCAGCTAATCAATTTTTGGCTTTAAAGGATAAGAAAGCTTTGAAGCTTCTGGAGATAGCAATAAATGAATACTTGGAGTCATCGAAAGATGAAAGGGTATTAAAAAATGCAATCTGCAATTTTTTGGAAAGCCCATATGTCTTGGAGCGTAAACTATCCAAAGAGAATAAACTGGTTTTAGGACAACAAGTAACCGCAGAGGACGCGAAAGTTTTGGAAAAAGCCTCAAAAGACAAAAAGGATTTTGTGAAAACTGCCAAAGAACTTCTGACTTTAAAAGCTAAAGAAGTTTTGGAAACAGCAATAAATAGCCTTTTAACCTTGAAACGTAAAAGGGTACTGTTGTTATTAGGTAGCGGAGGCACAGGTAAATCGACGTTTAATCACTATCTTGCTCGTCAACTATGGGATCAATATAACCAACAAGAAATTACGCAGCCCATTCCTTTATTTATCGCATTAGCACCATTAAAAGCATTGATAAATCAAAATAAGGACTTTATTGAAGCCTATTTACAACAAGCGGGTAATCTATCTAAAGACGAAATTAATAAATTACGAGAAAGGAAGTTTGTATTTATTTTAGATGGTTATGATGAGATTGCCGAACGTGAACGTCAATGTTATAACAGCAATTTGTTCTCTGAATGGAAAAATGCAAAAATTATCATCAGTTGTCGACCAGAATACTTGAATGAAGGGTACGAAAAATGTTCTGGCCTAAAGAAAATGGTAAAAGAGGGTTCCAGGAACTGACACTTACACCGTTTTCTGAGGTCGAAATCGAACAATATATTAGAAAATATTTTGATTATTCTAAGGAGAAAGGTAGCCCATTACCATGGAGTGCAGATACATATTTACAGCAAATAAAGAATATACCACAAATAAAAGATCTTGTGAGCAATCCCATTCTATTAAAAATAACTTTGTCTGTTTTACCAGGCCTTCTTAGAATAGGATCTCAGAAAAGTCGTATAATGTTGTATGACGAATTTATTAAGAAATGGTCTGAGCGTGCTCAAAATCGATTGCAAAAAATTCAATTAAAACCCAATGAACAAAAAGAGTTTGACCGCTTAAAAAATAGTGATTTTTATAAGGAATATCTGCAATTTAGTAAAGAATTTGCTTTCAAAATGTTTACCGACAATAATGAAGTTATTGTAAGCTATGATCCAATAAATGAGAAGATCGGATCAGGCTGGGCTAAGTTTTTAGGAGATACAGATGAGAAATGTCGCTTAATGCATTTTAGCATGCCATTATTTCGGCGCGGAAATCAATATTGGTTCTTCCATAAATCATTACGAGATTTCTTAATCAGTTGTGCATTGGTAGATTCATTTAAAGATACGTCACAGACAACTCTACTCAACAAGCAGTCGATTACACCAGAACCTGCAATTCAAGAATTTTTGGCTGAGCGAGTCCAACAAATGCCTGAACACATACAATATTTGTCAAATTTTATTGAGTATTCTAAAATTAATGATGACGTTCAAATTGCTTCCGCTAATGCCATTACAATTCTATCACGTGCCAAAATACCACTTTCGACAAATTTAAACAATATTCGTGTTTCAGATGCAGATTTGAGTAACGGGATATTTAACAATTGCCAATTGGCAAGAGCAAAATTAAATAATGTGAATTTCCAAAATGCAAAGTTTCAAAATGCAAACCTCCAAGGTTCATCTTTTCAAAACGCAAATCTCCATCAGCGGATCTCGCATCAGCGGACCTCGCATCTGCAGGTCTTCAAAATGCGAATTTTCAAAATGCGAAGCTCCAAAATGCAAATCTCCCAAACGCAGATCTTCAAAGTGCGAATTTCAAAAATGCGAAGCTTCAAAATGCAAATCTTCAAAACGTGAATCTTAAATACGCAAAACTCCCAGGTTCATTTCTCAGATACACAAATTTTAAAGTCACAAACCTCTCATACGTGGGTCTTTATGATATGAATAGTTCAGATAGACTGTCCTGCTTGGTCAATGTTACGAAGAATCACTCGCGGATTTAAATAAATCGTTGGAGATTGAACCAGATAATACGTTTGCATTAAAATGTCGTGGTGCTATTTATCGTACGATGCGCAAATATGAAGAATCGCTTGCAGATTTAAATAAAGCATTAGAAATTGAACCATATGATACGTTTGCATTAAGATTTCGTGGAGACACTTATCGTATGTTGCGCAGATATTATGAATCACATGCAGATTTAAATAAATCGTTAGAAAATGATCCAGAGAATGCGGTTACAATAAAATATCGTGGTATTTTGTTTTTTGATATGGACCATTATGAAGGTTCAATTAAAGATTTAAATGTATCATTAGAAATTGAGCCAAATGATGCCTTAGCATTAAGATTTCGTGGAAACAATTATCGTATGATGGCCAGATATGAAGAATCGCTTGCAGATTTCAATAAATCATTAGAAATTGAACCAGATAATGCGGATTCATTAAAATATCGTGGCTATACTTATTATAAGATGGACAGATATGAAGAATCACTTGCAGATTTAAATCAATCATTAGTAATTGAGCCAAATGATGCGTTTGCATCAAGAATTCGTGGAGAAATTTATCGTATGATGGACAGATACGAAGAATCACTTGCAGATTTAAATCAATCATTAGAAATTGAGCCAAATCACACATGGACACTAAACATTCGTGGAAGAATTTATTGTATAATGGGAAGATACACAGAATCACTTGTAGATTTAAATAAATCATTAGAAATTAAACCAAATTGTGAAGATGCATTATGTTTTCGTGGCGTAACTTACCGCATGATGGGAAAATATGAAGAATCACTTGCGGATTTGGATAGATCATTAAAAATTAACCCAGATAATAAATGGGCACTGAATCAACGTCAAACAACCAATCATTTACTGAATAAATAAAAAATTACTGCATATTTATTTAAGTAATCTATGTTAAGTAGAAGTTGATCCTAAAAATGTACCAAAAATAAATTAAAGTATTCATTTGCTGGGTACCATTTATTAAAAAATTTTAAGCACCACAAATTGATAAATTGAGCTAGTAAAAATTTGATGAGATTTTACTACATTTGATCAGGCAAAATTTACTCGCGCAAAACAATAAAAGTGTACTTGAGCAGACCATCCTTGCTTTATTCATCATTATGTTTTCAGCAATCGTAGCAAAAAAAGGCGACTATTCACTTAAAACATAACCGTTGGAATATAGTTGAAGAGAACTTAGAAAACTTGTTAGTTCGAGTAATTGCTAAACGCTTGGGTGTTTCTGTGACAAATATAACTCCTTGGACAACATTCAGCAAATAAATATAACTCATTAGACAAATCTTCAACCAATAAATATTTTTAAAATGTTATGGGATAACGAAAAATGTTAATGGGGAATATACTTTCGTGTTAGAATATGCAGAAAAACAATCGTTAAGTAAAAACCTTTACGATGTTTCACGAAATTGTCACAATGTATAATTTCGGATATTATTATGATTCACTTTCAAGGATACATTCATAGAGATTTCATAGTGGTAATATTTTACAACAGGATATAGATAACGCATATGTTGTGGATTTAGGGATATCATCATCTATTAAAAGTGAAATTGAAGGGATTTATGGTGTTTTACCTTATGTTGCGCCAGAAGTATTATCTCGCCAATCGTGTTTACAAGCCTCCGATATTTATTCATTTGGAATAATCATGACAGAAATATCTGCTGAACAAAGGCCATTTGATGGTGTTCCATTTGATAAATTACTTGCTGCAAGGATTTGTTTTGGATTAAGACCGAAATTTGCATTTAGAACTCCTAATTGCTATGTCGAATTAGCAATGCAATGCATGGATCCTGATCCTCAGAAACGAACTACTGCCTCAGTTATTACTGACAAACTTAATAAATGGTTTGACCTAGAGTTCCGAACCGGGTTATAGTAAACCGGGTCACCCGTGTCAAAACGGGTGACTCGGATCACTGATTTGAAACCCGGGTCAAATTGGTTGGTATGTTAATTCATGTTGAATAAATTCAGTAATTCGTTCTGTATATTAGCAAAGCCTACTTTATTGCTATTTGACTCGAAACTTTACTTTGAAGATTGACTGAGAGTATATGACTTATTAACATTTGCCTTAACAAAAATGAAAACTTCACAGGGCAATTATTTTGTTGTTTTACCTTATTGATATTAGATATGGATATTTTCAAATTCGCAAAGTTTGAGTACATACATCTTACAAAAAATTACCGATTTTTAACTTTTAAACCAGCGACTTGTCAAATTTCTAGTATTTGTTTAAGAGATTCACGAATTTATATTATTGTGATCATTATTTTAAACGAAAGAATAAACTGTAAATAGCAAATGTTTGTTTTTTATTTTCATTTTCGCTTTATCAATAAGTGACAATCATTCGTTGATTCAAAATGATTCCGAACTGACAGGAATCAATAAATGACACATAACATATATAAAACCCGTTTTCATCCGGGTCACCCGATTTCAATTCACACGGGTGACCCGGGTGAAGAAATTGCAGGTTCGGACCTCTGTTTGACCCCATCTGCGCTCCTTTTATCATGCAAGATATTGAGGTTAGAACAATTAGGCAACAATTTATGGAAGCCTATAAGATGGTTATGGAGTTACCGACAGTTGGGCAAAAACATTCGGACAACATATACACTTCAAAACTTATCAACACGCATGAAATCACAGAAAAGCTTTCAAAAATTGTTGTTGGTAGCGAATTATTAGATAGCATTGAAATTCCTTGATTTTTTTTGTTTGATGCGGACCTCGAAATAACAAACTTTAGACTATAACCAAATGTATTCGTAGACCTATTCGTGGGATTGGTTCTATTTAAAATTCACTATATCAAGAGTTTTATTAGTAAATTCGTTATGACAAGAGAATTTTATATTTGTTTTCCTTAAGTATATCGAAATTACACGTGACTTGTATTAAGTGATGTCACTATAGTGAAATTTTATTAAGCTTGTTTTATTTTTTACATAGAACAAACTACATTAAAAAAAATTATTTCTAATAATACGCTCCTTGAACGTTGGTATTTTTACACCTTTACACATTTTTATTTTATTTTTTGGATTGTGAAAAAATCAACATAAGTAAAATGCAGCAATGGTAATAACTAAAATAGTAGTTGTTAATGGATAATATTTCAATTCTGCTTAAAAAACTGAGAAATACTATACCGTTATATTCAATTCACGTAATAAAAAAAATCAGGTATTTTAATAATAATAAAAGGTATATCTGATATATACGTAGCAAATAAATTTTATACAGTATTTTATAATGGCGCAAAGATTAATATGACAATGGTCATTAACTGCAGTTACTGTATTACATATACTGTACTTATTTATAATTTAATAATAGTTATGCTATGAAATAATTGCTACACAACGGGTCTCATGCTGATTTTAGCATAACCGTAAACTTAACTTGTATCTCAAAAAATTCATTGGGACGTTTCTGTTGCGTCATATTGATGATGTTGTGCTTCCTTTACTGAAACTTAAAAAAAAGTATATATGTTTTTATAATAAAATAATAATATTTTGAAAATATAATAAATATGCTTTTATATAAAAAAATATTTTAATAATGTTTTTATAATATATTAATAATATAATAAAAATTTTAAAAATAAAATAAAAATTTAAATCTGTTTCAAAAATATTATAAAATTATTATAAAAACATTATTATTATATTTTAAAAATAGTTTAAAATAAGCTTTTTAAAAATGTTTTTAAAACATTATTTTAATATTATCAAAATTATTATAAAAACATTATTATTATTATTTAAAAATAACTTAAAATAAACTTTTAAAAATGTTTTTAATACATTATTAAAAATATTGTAAAAATATTATTATTATATTTTAAAAAAAAATTTAAATAATTTTTTTAAAATATTTTTAAAACATTATTTTAATATTATTAAAAATATTATAAAAACATTATTATTATATTTTAAAAATATATTAAAATAAGTTTTTTAAAAATATTTTTTAAACCAAAATTATTTTTAAAAAATGCTTATATCTCGTAATTTTGCTTATGAAACCATCCTTCGTATTTTAACAAAAAATCTTTTTTGCGAGATTTTGGGGTAAACACATTTGTCTAAATCATTATATTATTGATTTGTTTTATTTATATTATATTTAATATTATAAAATATATTATAATATAATATATTTATATAATATAAATATTTATATTATACTATAAATATGAAATTTATTTAGTTTAATAATGTTTTAAAAATGTTTTTATTAATATTACTAAAACAGTTTTAATATATATTATTTATATTATTATTATTAACTTATAACTAGTAATTATTATGTTTTTTAAAATATAATAAAAACATAATAGATATATAATCATAATATTTTTTAATTTTTTTATAGTTTCAGTAAAGTCGTGTAAGTTTATGATAATTTATTATCAAACTTTTTTATATCCATTTTTTTTATCATATACACATTTTAAAAATAATGGCGGCTCATTAAAAGCTATGAAAATTTAAATATCATACTTTAGCATGAATTTATTTTGACTCGTGTCAGCTTAGATTCATTTTGATCTTCGAATTTTATGCAAGTCATGAAAATTTTAATATTGTGCCTTACTTTTAAGTTAATCATATGAATGCTATTTCATATCAGCTAGAAAATTTAATATCTTCTTTAATAAAATTTTGAATATTTTCATTTGTTTATTTATTCAGATAATTGTAAAAAATTGTTGCATATTAGTTACTTTTCACATTTGGTAAGTCATATAAAAATAATACAGAATAATAGTATTTTTATAATAATAATTGCTGAAAAGATAAAGTACAATTTTAGAAAAAAATTCTTTGATTAAAAGTTTCTCTTATACATCAGTTTTTTTTTTAAAAAAAAAACAATAAAAAAGACGATTTGCTTGAACACTTTTATGGATGCAATAATATAAAAATTTATAAAATTTATCATCTGATTTCCATATTGTAATATTATAAATATTAAATACATCATAATATATAGCTGATTGTATAAGAGTACTATATTTATTTTTGTTGTTGGATGAATTGTAAAAATATATAATTATTCCTAATATGGACCCTAAAACTATCAGACCTTAGGATTCTTACAGAGATAAAATGTCATTTTAAATTGAATTTATTAGGTACAAGGAGTTTATATTAATTTCATAAATATATTAATAATTAATCTATTATATTGGTTTGTAAATAAATTAACAAACTTCAAAACTAAGATAAATAAATTCACAAAGAATAGGTTTAATTCAAGTATTATCTGAATATTTCAGAACTATTATTTTTTAAAATTCTCTATACTATCAAAAAATATTATATAAAATATAATATATTGCACATATTATATAACATTTATTATAAAACGCATCTGTGGTGGTTTTGCACTTATCATATGTTTATTTATTTTTTATTTTTTTAGATTTTTCTAAGGTTTGAATACAAAAATTTTTAGCCCAAAATTTACTTGTACACAAAATTTACATGTTAGCATTAGTATTTAGGGTTAGGGTTTGGAGGGCTTTTAGGATTAGAAAATTTTTACTTAGAACATCTTGCACCAATTAATTAACCAGTTTTTGGGATAAGATATACTTAGGTGTAAAATATCATATGTGCGATTTAGTAAAAGTCTTATAAAACTAGAGGTGCAGCTAAATTGCGGGGAGCGAAATTGCACTAACTAAATATGCTTATGTTATGAAAATTACATGTCAAGAAACATTTTACTTATTTGCGTGGATAATACAAAACCGATTTTGTAAATAAACTAAATGCGTTGGATAAAAATTTAGGGTTTGGTCTTAATGTTAGTGGCTATAGGGTTAGTATGATGTATACTATATGTAAAATTTCATTCTTGTCATTTTTAATTAGTGCACCAAGTTCGATTTAAACATTAGTTTTTGCTTATTTTAACATTTTTCTTCTTTTGCGCGTGTTGGGATTCTTTGTCGGGCTGATCCGGAATAGTCCAAATTTGCATCTCCGATTGGCTATTTCCTCTCCAGGAGTTTATATTACCCGCGCAAATTAGTGGATGCGTCAATGGGGTGTGCGGCGCACTATGTAAAACAAAATTATGTATGGTATCATATAAAAATCTATTATCAAAGATTTTTTAAGTTTTTGTGCAACTATGATGATCACCTATTAATTTATTAATTACAATGCTGCTACAACTAATGCTACGCTAATACAGTTAAAAATAATTAATTAATATTGATGTAAATAATTAATTAATATTGATGTAAAAATGACATTTTAATTTAATAAATTATTGAAAATATTTGAGGCGACTTCAGGCCCAAATTGCTGTAAATTTAGTTCTTGAAGTGGTGTTTTTTGC
>QKWP01000432.1:118787-130515 GCA_003550325.1 Gigaspora rosea
CCGGTACGTATATATGATGTACAAACATGCTATACAGTATTTTATACACATATTAGTTTACAATTGTGCTAATTATACAAGCATAAAATGGCTAGTAGTTTCTTTTACGTTTTGTGTAAATTACACTGTGTGAATTTCTCTTCAAATAAATGCTAATTACAGTTTCAGTAAATGCTAATCTCAAACAGTAATGATACTTTTCGATTTACTTCGTGTGCATATGTTAATTTGTTATGACTAATAATGGTAATTAATTCATTCAAGCATAATTACACTATATGACGTTGTGCTTACATACTTACGTACGTGAAACATACTTAATAGTTACTTATGCACTTCTCAAGTTTTAATTAATCCGTGATTGTGCAATTCAAACAAACACAAATAGCTAGTGACGTATTCTTTAAACTTCTTGTAAATTCTTTCGAAATGGTCTTTGACGATCAGTGATTATCAATCTATCTACCCGGCAAACAATTCGATTCAAAAAAAAATAAATTTTGTAATTGCTTAAAAAATTTATATAAATTTATGTTGAAGTAATTCAAAAAATGTCGGAAGCTTGAATAAATACTGTGCTAACGTATAGTTTGCCATAATTAAAAATATAAGTTGCGAAGTATATGCATATTTGCAAATTGCAAGTATGCAAATTGCAAATACGCATATTGCAAATATGCAAGTATGCAATATAAAATTAGTTTTGAAAATCTTGCCCAAATCCGCATAAATGGTTAGCGCATTTTCTAAAGTAAGGAAAGATCTTATAATTCATATTTGAGCTATACAAGAATCGAGTTAGATTCCATGAAAATCAATTCTAAATTCATAACGATCTACAATTACACAGTAAAGTAATCTTCTAAGGTTTTTAATGATGCTCTCCTATTTGAAATTAATAAAAGCTTTAATGTTCTAGTATTTTTAATACTGTGCTACATTCAATATGATAGGAGAATTATCATATGACACAATAATTTATATAATAATAATTTTTAGAATAAGTTGCAAAATTTGATAAAAAAATTATTAGTTCAATAATATAAGAGATTAAATGTATAAATAAGAAATGAATAAAAAAATACAATATCTTATAAATTTGTGAATAAAAGATTTTAGAAGATTCATTTTTTTAGAGATCAAACAAATTAATAGGGTTACATTTACCATAATTAACTTATTGCATAATTAGAGTCTTTTAAATTATCTTATTTATGTGAAATGATATGCATTCTTAAATTATGTTGAATTATCAACTTGTTATAGTTATTTTCAAAGTGGTGAGCTTTCTCAAGTCCGGTTTTCTGAAATTCAAAACTGGAATTTAATTTATCTAAGGGCCAGGTATGTATATAAACATACTGTGACTGTAGTAGACTCAAAATGTGTATATTTACCAAAGTTTTTAAGTGAACTTTTGAGGGCTAAAAGCAAACCGCACATTTAGAAATATATAAATTGAATTATGGTATATTTATATATTATTTATAATTACTGTACTTAACAAAATCAAGATACACTAACGGATTTTTTTCCGGATTGTTTTTTTGAACTACATTTTTTTGGTCATGTTGTGAATTAATATATATGTTTCTAATTATTAATATATTTATAAAATTATTAATATAGATTCCTGTACCTAAATAAATTCAATTTTAAAATGAAATTTACTATCTTGTAAGAATCCTAAGGTCTGATAGTTTTAGGACTACATTTAGAATAATTACCGGTATATATTTTTTACAATTCAGCCAACAACAAATACAAAGTACAGTACGCTTATACAATAATTACATAATATAATGTATCTGATATTTATATTTAAAATTATATTGTAGTATGGAAATCAGATGATACATTTTATAAATTTTTATAATATTGCATCCATAAAAGAATTTAAATAAATCTTCTTCTTTTATTGTTTTTTTTTTTAAAAAAAAAAAAAAACAGATGTGTAAGAGAATCTTTTGATCAAAGAATTTTTTCTGAAATTGTGCAGCAATGATTATTATTATCGTATTATTATTTTTAGATGACTTAGCAAATGTGAGAAGTAACTAATTTTTTACGATTATTTTAATAAATAAACAAACTAAAATATTCTAAAGATCTAAAATAACTGATTTAAGTTTTCATTGTAGATACAAAATAGTTTTCCTACGATTAATTTAAAAATAAAGCATAATATTAAAAGTTTATGACTTACATAAAAGTATCAAAAAGATTAAGCAGACACGAGTCAAGCTATTGTAACAAGATACAGTAATATATAACCAACCAAAGTAATTAAAGTAGATATTTAAATTTTCATAGATTTTTGCAGGCTACTATTATTGTTAGAATGTGTACATTATAAAAAAAAAAGGATATAAAAAGAGCATGTTTATAAATTATTATAATCTTACATGAAGCACAAAATCATTATACGCAATAGAATCGTCCCAATGAATTTTTGAAATACAACAAGTTAAGATTGCACCAAAATCTGTATGAGCCCCATTTTGTCATTATTATAGCATGATAAGTAATTTAGTTCATAGCATAACTTTAGTTAAATTATAAATAAGTACTGTACAGTATATGTAATAAACTACAGTAATTGACCATAGCCGTATTAATACTTGCGTCCGTCATTATACCGGCACTGTATAAAATTTATTTGCTATATACGTAACAGATATAGCTTTTATTTTTATTAAAATACCTGAATTTATTTTATTATGTGCCTTACTATAACGATGTAGTATTTTTCAGTTTTTTAAGCAGAACTAAGATAACATGAACTCCATTAGATATTACTAGAGCTGCAGACATTAGAATATCAATGAACATTTACTATGACGTTTGACGTGACGTATGTGATGTGACGTTTAATATGATTATATATAAATTTTATATGACGTGAAGAGTGACGTACTACCTTGGACCTTCTAAATGTTTGCAGCTCTAGTTATTACCATTGCTGCATTTTAAATTTATATGTTTTTTACAATCCAAAAAAAAATAAGAATGTGTGAAGGTGCGAAAATACCAACATTCAAGGTGCGTATTAATGCAGTTTATTCTATGGCTAATGTAAAAAAAAACAAACTTAATAAAATTTCACCTATAGTGACATCCCTAATACAAGTTACGCGTAATTTCCATATAATGAAGTTTTACTTAAGGAATGCAATATGAAATTCCCTTGACTCAGCGAATTACTAATAAAACTCTTGATATAGTGAAAAGTTTTAAAGTAAAATAAGACAATATATATATATAAATAAATAAAAACCTATTTTGATTGCATGTTTATGATTCTTCTCAGCTTTATTATTTTCCTGCTTTAAACTTAGAAAATCAAAGAGTGCTTATGAAAATAGTTGCTGTACCTCATCACAAGATATGATTTCCTTTTGGAAACCCTTAAATAGCATTTGAAAAGAGCCCATTATTGCAATTTACAATATAAAATAAGCTGATAATATGAATTTTGATCATTCAATTAAGGGTAGAGGGTACATAGATCATTTTTATATAGTTTTTATATTGTATTTCAAAATTTTCATATAAAATTGACATATACTACTAATAAAATTTTTTTAAATTACAACTAATTTTTATTAAAATTTTACAAAATATAAATAAAACAATTTATCTATTATGGTAAAATTTTGAACTATTATTATAATTTAAAAAAATATATTTGCACATATCATAAAGTTTTTCTGGGTTGGCCAAAAATTTTCTGGGGTTATACAAAATTGCTAATGCTATTGGACTATTTACGTAAATTTATAAATTAGTTTTATTACTAAATTTTAATACACAATCTTTAAAATTTTATATCTTATTAAGTTTTTAACCAATTTTAATAATTTTACTATCATTAGAATCAGAAAAACTTCTCTACAAACTTGGCTTAAAATAAGATTAGTTTATTTATTATAATTTTTCATAAAATTAAATATAAAAAAAATTTACCATTAAGTTTATATATAATTTTAAAATAGTATTCTCTGCCCTTAAATAGTGATGCAAATTAACAATTCTGCTTGGCTAATGACCAGCTATAACAGAGCAAAGCTGTATTTTAGCTGAGGCATTTTTTAGCTGAACCTTTTTTAGCTAGCTGTTCAAGAGCTGATGGCTCTAAATTGTCATGGAAAATTTATTTTCAATTGAATTAGCATTAATACGTGTAAAGATATTTCAATAATTAATAATTTGTGAATGTACGAAACAGCAATAGTATAAAACCATTATTTAAAATTTTTTTAAATAGAAGCCATTTTTTTTTTAAAAAAAAAAATCGTTTAATCCCTTTTTTTTCAAAGAAAATAAATCTTTAAAAAATATTGTTTAAAAAATAAAATAAAATAAAAATCAAATTTTTAAAAGAATTTGTTTCGATACTTAATGCCGTATCCCAATCATGAGCCAGTACAAATAAGAGCTTGTACGAGTTTTCAGAATTTTAAGATCTATTTGGACGAGAAAGTACCAAAAAGGAAAAAATATTCATAAAAATAGTTTACAAAATATTACAACATATTGTTATAGTTCATTTATTATAAATATGAAAGTTTATTATAAGTATGAAAGTTTATTATCAATACGAAAGTTTATAATCTTAATAATTAGTTGGCATATTATAGTAATCATGCAATCGTCTCACTGCTCTAAACTGGCACCACATAACACAAGCTGAACCGTTAATTAACCGAGCCATTATTAGTCGAGCCGTTAAATAGCTCAGCTAAGCCGATCGGCTTACGGCCGTTTTGAAATCGTCTTTAACAAAACAAAGAATTTTTCATATATCTTAACATTTTGCTTATGAAACCACTCTTCGGGTTCTAACAAAAAAAATTCTACATCTAAAATCTTCTAATCCAACCTGCTAACATCTGAGATTAGTTTATTTTTAAAAAATAGGAGAGAGGGTGAATAATTCACCGGTGATGAATAAATTATTTCTAAATTATAAACCAAAAATTAAATCTAATTTACGATTAAAGTAAGAGTTAGCCAAAAAAAATTTTTTTTTAAAACCTAAAATAGGTTTTATAATCAGAAATTTGAAATGTCAATATATATCTCTTTTATATACTAGTATACAAATAGAAATAATCATATAATTATATATATAACTTAATATTTTATATAACTTAATATTTTACTAATAGGGGTATAACAACTTAGTGAAGCCTAGTTATCAACCGCCAAATGGCATGTCATGAGTTCGAATCCAACTGAAGTGAAGCCTAGTTATCAACCGCCAGGTGGCATGTCATGAGTTCGAATCCACTGACGAGAATATTAAGAACCTTGATATATTTAAATATTATACAAACTCACTCTATAACAAATTAAAACCTCAGTTCGATATATAGAGAAGTAATTGTATTTATAAGTTGATAAATAATTTTGACAATATTGATTTCAGTGCCTTTAGTAAATTTTACTACCTTTCACTTTATTCCACCAGTTTTACTACTTGCCGCATTTCGTTATGTTTCGCAAATTTTTCACGTCGCCCAATTTGGGTTTAATTTTTTTTGTGTAAAAATCGAAAACGACCTTTGCCTTTCGCCAATGGCCAAACCTCTATATTTCCCTAATAACTACATTATTATCGTACATTAGATTCAATTTAGCTGAGCAGAATTTAAATTTCTGAACAATACTATTCTGTATATTATTCTGATAATAACCACAAGATTGCAGTATACAAATCAAAAGTTAATCTTATATTATAAAAAGAAAAAAATAGGATTCTACTGGAATAAATAATAAGCTAAATATTGTAAATATGTTAGACCACTTATAACAAATTAAAGCTATAGCATGTACGCAAATATTACAAAACAAAAATTTAAAATAATCCTTATTTCCGTCACTTTAATCAATTATTACCTCTCCACCAGCCCAAGCCAAAAAAATTGTTGTTCCAATAATATTAAATAGAGAACATATAATCCAAATAATCCTCCAATTATTAGCAGTAATATCTAATATCCAGCCTGTTAACGTTACACCAAAAAAAGCCGGGACCATCCCAAAAGTATTTCTTATTCCACATATTATGCCCGCATATTTTGGTGCAATATCAAACTTAATTGACAAGAGTTTAATTTTGTATTAAATTAATGAATGAATGAATGAATAAGTAAATAAATAAATAAATAGTTACATGAGATGCCATAAAGCTCGAGACTCTGAATGAATATAATGCAAATCCAATCGTCATCATCAATAATCCTTCAAGTGAAGTTTTTGCCAAATATGTTACCTGTAAATTATATATGAGAATCAAAAATAAATAAATAAAATAATGAATAAATTAATAACAAAATTTTGTAAATTTTTTTAGCTTGCCAATGAAAGATGAATCGATATTCCAAGGGATGCAATTATAATAGCCGTCTTCCGTACAGTTAGAACATGAAATTTTAATTGATGAATTGCATAATCGCAGATATAACCAGCTATAGATCCCATTATGGTGTACGATAAGTAAGGTAATGCTAAAAATTTGAAATTATAAAATTTATAAATATAAAAATAAACATAGAATAATACAGTATTAATATATTAAGATAATGTTAAGAATTCTTACCAGTGTAAGTTCCGATTAAATGAATGTCTACATCAAAGTATTCATTAAAAATATTGCTAACCAATTAAGCAGAATAAAAAATTCCCAAGAACAAAAAAATTCACAGAGCAAAATTGCCCACACTTCACGACGAGAAAATAATAATTTCCAAGGAACTTTATGTACATAATGTGGTCTTAATGAAATTTGATTATTTGGTAGTAGCCTATCATTTTCGCCTTTAAGAATTCTATGATCATTGTCAATAATCATTGTATGTTCCCTAGATCCTGACTGATAGTTTCCGAAATTATCTTCAGAACAAACAGTCGATTTGTTTTTCAAAATCCATTCTAATTCTTCCTTGCTGATTCCTGGATATTCTTCAGGATCACTTCTCCCATAAAAATACCAAATAATGGACCAAATAAAACCAACAATTGCAGGTACCCAAAAAATACTTTCCCAGCCAAAATTTGAACCTAACAGATTTGAAATTGGCATGATGATTATCATACCAACAAAATGAGAAACAGATACTACTGAAACAGCCCTAGACTGTTCCTCAGGTGGAACCATTTTGAGATTAAAGAATTAATGCATGGATAAGATGCACCTTCACCAACTCCTAAACAAATCCTGCATAATATAAGACAGTATATGTTTATTCTGGCAGAAATTGGAGTAAGAAAAGTAAAGAGTGTCCAAGTTGCAGCAGCTAGATATGAATAGTCCAAAATAAATGAACTTAATTTTCTTTTTAAGCAGTATATTTTTAGAATATTACTCACCTATGCCCAATACTTTTCTACCACCAAATTTATCAGTAAGCACACCTCCTATAATTTGAGTTGTAAGATATCCAAAAAAAATGATGACGATACATAGCCTTGTATGGTATGATCCCAATTGAATTCCTTAGTCATATAAACTATGGCAATTGCCATATTTGAACGATCTTTCATGAAAAAAATTGATCAATTAATTAATTAATTAGTTAATAAGGTTTACAAATCTTTAAAAACAAAAATTTGTCATTGAAATATACCAGCATGACTGACAATAATAGCAGAAGTGCAAAGAAGGATAATTATAATTCGCTTTGGGATATGACCAGACCACCATTTACTAAAATTTTCAAATAAATCAGAAGATAAATAAAACATATAATACTTTTGGAAATAATAAACTACGTGAATATTAATGCCATTATGAGTCTAGAAGAAAATATCGATTCTCTCAGTAGTTTATATTAATGTATACCTCATTTTTGGAAATAAATATGATGAGATTTAATTTAACGTTAGTGAAAAACAATTAAGCACATGCATTTATGCACCAAATATTTAAGGCTTCCAGTATTGATACTTTGCGTAAACATATACCTTATATTGGGTGGTAAATCAACTAAGTAATCAATTCTATATTAGAATCTATCAAATTTGATTTTTATGCTACACGAATATAAGTTTTCGATGATATATCGATTGTTAACGACTAATGTTTTATCACATTATTATTAAGCGATCCATTCTAAATAATTTAATTTATTATCAAAGATATAGAATTACCTTGAAACTTTCACAAGTTGCTCATTAAATGTCCATAAATAAAGTTATATTAAAGATTCTCTATTAACATGCAAGTTTTAGGTATTCGTCTTGTAGAATGTCTTAGATTTCTTTAAAATGAAAAAATTTATCTTTAAACATGTAAGTTCAAAATTTGCTTAGAATTTTGAAGTTCCAGTTACTTTGAAATGCTTCTGACGAAATGTTTTCGAACGAAAGAAGTTAGAAAAATAAGTAAGAATCTTGCGCTTTTCTTTAAAAAACAAGTCATAATTTTATCATAATTACGTACTTAGTCGATCTATCCTTCCTAACTGTATATAGGGAGGCTAAAGCGGGTGAAATTTAGTTAGGGTTTGGTTTACCTTTTTGATGTAATTATAAGTTTATTATATACAGATATCAAGAACGCAATTTATGCAGTATTGTATTAACTCCCTTTTAGGTAAGTCCCAGCATTACCACCAATCGAGGGCGCAGTCACATGATATGTACTTGTTATTGGTCATTTGATGATTATCCACTAGGATTCTGTATTTATGATGTGGCCGAAGGTCACGTCATAATGCGGCATCTGCTGTAAAGAAAGCAATTATCAGCCACAATTTGACCAACGAGCGATATTTATGTAATTTATTCGGCCTCCTAATTTCACAATTTAGGTCGATTTCAATTTGGCTAAGTCATTTTTATATTTTGAAACGACGTACATTATTTCTCAGTCGGTGAAAAATTTAAAAAGATAAAATTATATGACCAAGTGATAAAAATTATACGACCATTAATAATATTACTTATATCGTGGACGTTCATTTGCATAAATAAAGTGATAAAACTTTACATAAAATTTTATATAAAGAAAAAAAGCATAAATTTGCGTAATTACAGTTATATTAAAAAACTGCTTTATAAATTTAAATAAAAACGCATAATCAATAAAAAAAAAAGCGCAACAGTAAAAATTCACATGATTAAAAAAATTTTTTAACAATATCACGTAGAACGCACTCACATCGTTTTGTACATAGTAAATTACATCTTTTGGGCCTGCACTCCTCTT
This sequence comes from Gigaspora rosea, assembly GCA_003550325.1. Taxonomy (NCBI): domain Eukaryota; kingdom Fungi; phylum Glomeromycota; class Glomeromycetes; order Diversisporales; family Gigasporaceae; genus Gigaspora; species Gigaspora rosea. The sequence continues at coordinate 128,002 of QKWP01000432.1, forward strand.
TTTCTTGCAAAGTGTAACATCCGAATTGACGATTTCAATAATTTCCAGGGCTAATGTGCTTTTAAAACACACTATTCATGAATGTATATTCGTCAACTACTGTTTGTAAGATAAAACAATGCTACATACAAATCTTTTTAACTGTATGTTAAAATTTTGCTATCATTAAAAAAAAATAAAGCATAAGCATAGTAAAAAAAATCTTTCACCAAGTTTTTGTCTTGTTATTTTGTCTTACTTTGGCGCGCAGCACAAATTATCTTATAAAAATGTGTCCCTAGGTTATTTTCAATTGGCTAATTGTTGAAATGTTTTTTAATTATACAAACATAAGAATTATAAAATTGAGTTATCCAATATTTAAAATTTGGTATGTGATTCGCTTGGATTTTTAAACATTAGTTATATTTATTTTGATCTATTAAAGAACGTTTATTTTTCCATTGACGAATAAACGTTTATAATATTTTATCAAAGATTTTACGAGCCAGACAGCTGTATTATTCCATATTAATAAATTAATAATGAAAAAAACTAAGGTTTGTTTAAAATTAACATTCGAAAACTTATTTATTTATTTTTTCTTTTTATATGACATGTAATATGCAATAATTGATAATTTATACCTGGGAATATTAATATCCGAGGTGCTATATCTCAAAAACGTACTAAGTAAACGGGATCGGGTACTCTAAGTAAAATGCTCAGGACTCCCTAAAAGCCTCGCAATATTTATTGTGTAACCTTGTGTAACACTAATATATTTAAAACCCTAACCTAACTCTAACTTTAATATATAAAAGTACCCTAACCTTAAATTTTAACCTCTGGTATAAAATAGATATATTCTAAATTCGTAGTATAATAAAAGTTAAATACTTCTGAGTTCTAACTTTTTATTGTTTTGTTGTATAATAGAATTCAATAATTTAATTGAATTAAGAATTGACCTAAATCGGTGAAAATTTAAGAATGACATAATCGATTCAAAATCAGCCTTAATTACGAAATAACGCGTAAATTTTTTTGATTTCTTGGCATTACAGTAGAATCACGTTTCATGTGTACATGAAATTTATCAACTTTTGTTTTAAAAAAAAATCCTATTTAACGCCCTTATTAACGCCCTTAAACAACTCCCTTAAAATCGTGAAACTGAATTCGCCAAATTTTCTTCTGTTGTTTGATTACCTAATATTTACTAACTAATTTGGGCGAAAATAGCTAAAAAAGGTGTCCGTTAAAGCCAGTGCATTTAATATATTGATCTACATACTGCATAAATTATATTCTTGATATCTATATAACAATAAAGTATCTCCAACTGCATCAAAAAAGTAGTTCTAACGCACCTGGCTTTAACGCTCCCCTAAAAAAGTCAATCAAATGTTTCACGAATTTGAAAGCGTTTATATAATTGTCTCAAGAGCAAGTACCAGAATAAGTTCAAGCAATTGCTTCGCAATAGATAAAAAAGAAAACATAAAATAAAAAATAGTGAATATATTAGTAAAAATTAAGAAAAATTACATTCCACCAAAGATTTAGATGATTGATTTCAGAATTCACCGTCCAGAATATCTGTAATCACTAATTTTCTCAGCGATTCTTGTAGTTCGTAGTTTATGTCGATCCACCAACCAATAAAATCATGGTTATATCCAAAAGTGACCAGTGTGCTAAAACTAATATAGTATGTTATTATGCTTTAACGCTTTTTGATTTGTTATACAGCCTGCGATCAAAACATTAAGACTAATATATCGATAAGCAAGTTATGATTAAGAATGTCATCACAACAGAGGGTGTGGCGCCTTAGAGAAGTGGTCAAGGTGTCACCCCCAAGCGGCAGGTTGACAGTTCGAATCCCACTGGCGACGTTTTGAAGCTAAATCTGCGTTCAGTGATTGTGGCTTATGAGTGGTTGGGCGCTAAACCTGTAACCTTGGTTCCACCATCTTGAATGGGAGCCTGCGGGTGCAATGATGTATGTACTACATCGCAAATCCAGGGAACCGGAAAAAAACCACAAGAACCCGTTTGGCAAGACCTGAGTTAGGAGGTAGGGAAAATCGGTCCTTACGGTATGCGCCAAAAGAAGGCGGATACTACGATCGGAACGAACCTAATAAAGGGCAGGTAACCTCGGTTACCAAATCCGGGCAATGGTACATGTATGGGACATGGAAGGTGTTACAGAGGCTCTTGTGCAAGGGTAAAGTAGCCCTTAGGTCGTTGATATCTAAAAGGGTTGTGGCCCTACAATATCTGCTTAAAATGTAGTGCGTCGGGTAGTAATAGTAGGACCATGAACCAGAGGGTTTAAATAGACAATTCCCATAGTTGGGTTGTAGGTATGGCAGCTAGTGTAGAACCTTCGGGCGGACTACTTAAATTGGGCACCAAAAGTGCACGTGTGGCTAGTTGTATCCTCATTCATGTAACAAATATTACGTCACTATAACTCATAATAAAATCCCGGCCATAGCACACGGCCTCTAAACTTAAAAAAAA
>QKWP01000432.1:132329-197568 GCA_003550325.1 Gigaspora rosea
GGTCCTTGCACTGCCACTTGCAGCCGCGGAGCCAACTACCTCTGGTCCTTGCACTGCCACTTGCAGCTGTGGAACCAGGTACAACACAGGTCCTTGCACTGCCATTTGCAGCCGCGTAGCCAACTACCTCTGGTCCTTGCACTGCCCTTGCAGCCGTGGAGCCAGGTACACTACAGGTCCTTGCTCTGCTAATGCAGCCGTGGAGCCTGACATAACAAAAGAAAAAACACAGCTTGCTTGAATTCGGGTGGGTAAGGGAGGGAGATAGAGCCAGCCTTCACAAGGCGAGCAATAGCGAAAAGAAAGATAACCTTCTTTACCGAAATTCTTGGCCTTAAATACTCCTCCTGTATTACTGGTTCATACTTGGCCACAGTCATTATCCCTTACTCCCATTATCGATCTAACAATAATCATAACCATGTGAAAATCAAAATCATATGCAAATCTGAAATTACCTGTAAAAACAAGTTACAAAATCTCACGACAATAATCAAAAGAATAACCATAAAAGGATACATAACAAAACCTGTACGTAATCGGTCATAAAGTCATCTGATCTCGCAATAATGATCGCCCTGTCACTTCGTTGACAGGCTTTTCAGACAGCAAATTTTTGCGTACAAGATTTCCGATTTGTAAGATTGGTAAATTTGAATAACGACAAAGTACATATGTACGTACATACTACCAGATGCAAAGAATGCATCTAAAATGCGATATAAATCAAGACAGTAAAAAAAGATGATTCTTAGTGTTATTGCACCCAAAATTTTTAATGTTGAGCAGTTATTAGTATGCCTAAAAATAAAATTATTATAATAAGGCTTTTATTCTTATTAAAAATCGTTTTTATTAAAGAATAACCTGATGCATGACGATAGTCATGCTAAGGTTATTATCGCGAGGATCATCACATGTAAAATGTCTAATGGAATAATAAGGTAAAGCATTGTTGTGAAGCGTGGTAAAATTAAGGTAAAGGGTAAGTTCATATTGATACTAAATTGGTAAAACAGAAATTTAAGGATATTTAAGGGTAAACGGAAATTTAAGGATATTTAAGGGTAAAACGGAAATTTAAGGATATTTAAGAGTAAAATGGAAATTTAAGGATATTTAAGGGTAAAACGAAAGTTTGTGGAAAATTAAGTGCTTTTTCTTGCAATGCCTGACTTTAGTCTGGCTCTTTCGCAGAGTGTCCCATCTAGTCAAAGTAAATAACGTAAAAAAAAAAAAAAAAAAGAGGAAGAAGAAAACAATGGCCGAATCAAATTTATCAAAAAACGATTTGTAGGATATCTGCAAAAGCCTAGGGTTGGCTACAGAAGGCGTAAAAACTGATTTAATACAAAGACTAAAGGCATATTCGAATACAATAACACCAAGGACAGAAAATTCGAACTCACAAGACATGGGCGAAAATGAGGATTGTATGGAGAATACAAACGGAGTTGACGACCAAAATATAATTGACTTAGAAACAAGAGGAGAGAGTATCGGATTAAGGACTCTAAGAGAACTTGCGCAGCAAACAAGAGGGAAAAATGCGGGAGAACCATCAGGGGTTGTTCATCAAAACTTAACGAATCAGCAAGGTTCGGCAATGAATTTACCAATACAAGAGTTAAATGATCAGTTACGTAAAGGTGCCACAAAAACAAATAAACGTCGCCTACAGGAAGATAATAATGATGAATAAATGAACTCTCTAGAAAAGTTGTAATGTTGGAATTCAAGAATCTGAGAAGTGTGATAACGGAATTCGATTGTAATTAAATACTATAGCTGCTCAGGTAAATAAATGAAGCCTGGCCGAATTATAAATTCGAAAAGCTGCGAGACCAACATGAATATGATGCTCTGTGCGCAATTGGGAAAGAATTTGATCTAGCATTAGAGTCCCATATCACAATAGATGCTGTAAATCACATGAATGAGGCTCGGGAGTCTGTAGCAGATAGACTGGTCACACTGCGAGTTGCAGAAGCATTTGATTGGGATATAGCCGCAGCCTTACCAAGCACACAGAATAACTTGCTAAAAGGGAAAGAAACATTGATTGAGAAGGCAAAAGTATTAGCTGAAGCGCGGAGGAACAAGAAAAGGAAAACCCAGGTTTCAGAAGAAAGCTCCATTCAGACTTGATGGGAAATAATTACCAAAATAGGTTTTTTAACACACAATCAGGGAAATATCAACCGAATAATGGGCAGTTTTTCGATCAGGATATCAGAACTGAAATTGGGGTTCAAGCACAAAATATAGATGTTACATTTGCGGGGGCACAGGACATTTTGCAAAAGCTTGTCCATCTGACCCCTACCAAACCACAAATCAAGGAGGAGAATTCAGGTTTAAGTCACGTGGATATAAGGCTTACAAAAACAAGTACATGGGATCAAGTGAGGATACTAAACGTGACTGACTACACTCGGGCCCAACAAGCGATACCAGTAGTGGGAAGACTACATTGAAAAGAGCATATAAATTACTGGGAACAAAAAATTCAAGCACCAATGTTAGTTCTACAATGGCTAAAAAATGGCATACCTTTATATCCAAAGGGATTGGTGAACCTAATAGAACAACCAGATCCGCTGCAGTATACACTGACACAAGACCAATGACTTTGGGTAGAAATAGAGATACAAAGATTATTAGAGATAAAAGCAATAGTGTTAGTAGCGGATTCGCCAGACAGACCATTACAGTTGCTCGAGGTGAGTCCAACATTTGTGATACCAAAGCCGAGGCCAAAGAAATGGAGGCTTTTTATTGATTTAAGACGGTTAAACAGAACGCTCACAGAAAAATCGTTCAGGTTCGAGAGATTCAAAACATTTGTAAGGATGACGGGGAAAATTGGTGGGTAGTGGTATTGGACTTGAAAGAAGGATATCATCATGTACTAATGGATCCAAAAGCACGGAGGTTGTTGGGGTTCAAAGTGGGAACGAAATGGTATCACTACCGCGTTTTACCATTCGGCCTAAGTTTGGCAGTATGGACATTTGCAAAAATAATGAGACCGTTAATTGGCCATTGGAGGTCGCTGGGAATATTTTGCGGCAATCACCTCGACGATACATGGATTGCACACCCCTGCAAAGTGACTTTGTTACAAATAAGGGATTCAGTGATATTTTACGATTTGAAAAATTGTGGCTTTATTTTGGCCGACAAAGGATGTCCAGAACCAACTCAAGAACCGAAGTATTATGGGCTAATATTAAATACAAAAAGTGGCCAGGTAATCACACCAGAATCCAAGATAAGTGGCGCACTAAAAGGGTTGCAGGACCTCTTAACGACAAACCCTCTGACAGCTCAGAATCTTTCAATGGTCGTGGAAAAATTATGAGCTTGAGTCAAGCTTTCGCATATGCGAAAACTCGATGCTTAGAATTTTACTCGATTATAAATTCAGAAACCAGAAAAAATGGGAATGGGACAACCCGGTGAGGTTAACACAACAAGCAATTCAGAATATAGAATGGTTACAGAGAAACTTACGAGAAAGAAAGGGAGACCAGCCTGGAAACCGTCTCGAGTAATTCCGATTTATGTCGATGCTTCAACCACGGGGTGGTCAGCAACTTTGGAGAAAAGGAAAGCATTTGGAAATTGAAATTACAGACATGCGCATGTGGATATCGCCCTTTTAGAATCAACAGCAGCTTTGTTAGGCCTCGAAGCATTTGCTTGCATAATTGCTCATCATTGGGTAACGATTTATATAGACAATCAGGTTGCAAGAAGGACAATAGAATCAGGAGGAAAAGACCGTGGCAAAAGGATATAATGCGTCAAGTGTGGAATTTTTGCGACGAATACGATGTACAAATTCACGAATATTGTTGGGTGCCATCAGAACTAAATCCTGCAAACGAATTAACCCGGGTTTTCGACGAATCGGATTGGGAGTTGGCTCCAGATATATTTGCAGAGATAGAGGAGAAATGGGAACCTTTTACAGTGGATCGTATGGCAAGTTATCGAACGAGAAAGATCAGAAGGTTCAACAGTCGGTATTATTGTCCAGAAGCAGAGGCAGTGGATTGTTTCACCATGGATTGGAAACACGAAAACAACTACATCTGTGCCCCGTTAAATTTAATACAAAGAGTATTCGAACATGGAGTGCAGTGTCAAGCACAAGCGACATTGATTGTGCCAGTATGGACCTCAGCCACGTGGTGGCCACTACTCATGCAAAAACAAATCGAAGTAATGAACCTCCCACCAGCAGTGAATTGCTTTCTGCCAAATCAGGAAGCAATCTAACACCAGAGCCATGGAGAAATCAGGATTGGAAATTTCAGGCGGTAAAAGTTTGTTTTTAAAATCACTCTTAGAAAAGGCAAAGGAAGTAATCGAGCCCAAATCGGCATATGGGAAATGACTTAGGGGGCTGTGGAATGAGTTTGTAGCTTTCTGCAATAACCATAAACTAAATCCCTGCCCAGCCCACTCCGAGTCTGTTATGATATTTCTTACCTGGCTAGGCCTGTCGGCAAAACCCCAAACCTACGTTGGTATATAACGACAATTGGATATCAGCACCGTAGATTAGAATTGCTGGACCCGACACAAAATTTTAATGTTCAATGTCTTGTCAGAAATCTAATGAAACGAGCAGCTACTGATAAGGAGGCAGTATGGCCCCGAGACCCTTTTCCAGTGGAAGCTTTGCAGAACTATGTGGACAATCGTCCCTTAAAATCGATGGAACAAGTTTGGAGAAGAGACTGTGCAATGATTGCGCTTGGGCTCTGTATGATGAGAAGACCTGTGGAAATTTGTAATCTTCGAGTGTCAGATTTAAAAATAGAAGGGGGATTTTTGTGGGTTAGAATAAATAGATCAAAAACTGATCAATTTGCAAAGGGGAAATTCATACCCGTAGACCCTACAAACTCACGATACTGCCTTGTAAAGTTAATCTATAAATATCTGGAAACAAGAGGAAAAATTGAAGGGCATGCCTTTTGTTTGTAAATGTGTCAGGGAAACGTATGACAACAGGAGCAGTAAATGCATCAGTGAAAAGGATGACAAATCATGCGAGATTAAATGGGAAATATTCAGGACATAGCCTGCGCATTGGCGGGGCAACTGGAGCAATGAAAGCGGGATTGACCCTACCACAAATCATGAGTATAGGAGGACGGTTGTCGAACTCAGTAGAACTTTATCTTCGTTCTTGGTCGACAGCCTTACAAAACACATCTGCAAAAATGGGATTTTAAAAAAAAAAAAAAAAAAAAGAGAAAAAATGATGAATGAGAGTTTCTTTTTTCCTCTTTTCATTTACTTGTCCCAGTATTACGATCCTCTTTTTTCTCCCATCATAATAATTGCATATTTATTAAAATAACATTTCGCTATTTAATATTAACGTTTGTGACTCTCATAAATTTAAGAATTGTTAACAAATAACCTTGTGCGATCGATTAAATAATCTTACAAGAATTGTACAGATAGAATTTGTTCCTTGAGCTATCGATAAACATTATGATTTATGTATTCATTATTATGATTTTTTTTTTTTGATTGTGAGATGGCGTAATTTGCTTCGTCCAATCAGAAATGGTGGTTCTCTTTTTTCTCTACAATTAGTATACCAATATTTTATGTTAAGAAAGGTTACATAATTATGCAAATGAATGTTGTGCAATGTAATGCATATCTTCAAATAAATTTGATATTTTCATATGTAACACATTCTTTCTAGCGTTAAAATGTCAATTTACAATAATCTATTCGTAAAACGGCCAGAAGAAATCAACAATTCATCAGATATTACTCAATAGCCAATAATGCTGCTCAATTGCATTTAGAAGATAGCAAATTACAGGATTTTTCGCATGATTTTCCTAATGAAATTATTGAAGAAATTTGTAATTTGTATAATAAAGAAAAATTGAAGGACAAAGATAATCGTTCATTTCTTGACACATTAGATCAATTTATAATAAAGAAGAAGTAAAATCCAGATAATATCATCAATTTTTACTTAAACGATGAAACTAACCCTATAATTCAAAAAGTTCTTGCAGCTTGTTATTTTTATGGTAAATGGGTTGAAAAGAATGAACATTAGGGATTCATTTATTATCAAAAATCTGCAGAGATGGGTGACGCTATGGGAACATATAATGTTGGATATTGTTATCAAAATGGAATTGGAGTTGAAAAGGATGAACATAAGGGATTCATTCATTATCAAAAATCTGCAGAGATGGGTGACGCTATGGAATATATAATGTTGGATATTGCTATCAAAATGGAATTGGAGTCGAAAAGGATGAACATAAGGCATTCATTTATTATCAAAAATCTGCTGAGATGGGTGACGCTATGGGGACATATAATGTTGGAGATTGTTATCTTTATGGAATTGGAGTTGAAAAGGATGAACATAAGGCATTCATTTATTATCAAAAATCTGCAGAGATGGGTTATGCTATGGGAACATATAATGTTGGATACAGTGTCTGAAATTGGGTTGCGGAGTCTGCGGACTGCAACAAATTTTAAATTTCCGCAACCAAAATCTGAAGTACATGTGCAAATTCCGCACATAAATTTGCAAATTTTACTTATAAATTTTGATTAAATGCTTATATGCGCAACTAAAATTTTATAAATTCTTATAATCCGCAACTATTTTTTTTTATTTAGTTGCAGCCCGCAACTAATTTAAAAATTGAATTTCAGACACTGGTTGGATATTGTTATCGAAATGGAATTGGAGTTGAAAAGGATGAATATAAGGCATTCTTATTATCAAAAATCTGCGGAGATGGGTTATGCTATGGGAACATATAGTGTTGGAGTTTGTTATTATCATGTAATTGGAGTTGAAAAGGATGAACATAAGGCATTCATTTATTATCAAAAATCTGCAGAGATGGGTTACGCTATGGGAACATATAATGTTGGATATTGTTATCAAAATGGAATTGGAGTTGAAAAGGATGAACATAAGGCATTCATTTCTGTATTTACTTGAAATAACGCGCTCCTGCGCGTTATTGAGGGGATGCGCGTTATTTCGAGCACACGCATGGGCGTTATTTCGGGTAAAGGTCTAAATTCTAAAAAATTGTGAGTTATATATGTGTGAAGCATAAAAAACCTATATTTCTTAATTTTATATGTAGCCTTTCCGATCTACGTCAGATTTTTTGACTAAAAAAATTCTTATTTCTGCTTGTTATTTGAATTTGTTATTTTAGCAGATTATTAATTCGGCATTTGGAGTGTGCGTTGTATTGGGACGCACATGGTTGTTATTTCGAAACCAACATGCAATTTTAAGAAAGTGCAATTTTCGAAATGATACCCATGTGCGTTATTTCGCGTAAATACGGTATTATCAAAAATCTGCAGAGATGGGGAACGCTAGAGGAACATGTAGTGTTGGATATGTTATCAAAAATGCTGAAAAGGATGAACATAAGGCATTCATTTATTATCAAAAATCTGTAGAGATGGGTGACGCTATGGGAACATATAATGTTGGAAATTGTTATCGAAATGGAATTGGAGTTGAAAAGGATGAACATAAGGCATTCATTTATTATCAAAAGTCTTCAGAGATGGGCAACGCTATAGAATGTCAAGTGTTGCAGAATTAGAATAATAAGAGATTTAGATAAAGCCAAATATTGGTATCAAAGGTAAATTCTAAGCTTAATCATTTGTTGTGACCCATCACAATCGAATCATAAGATCAGGTGTAAATGAAATCAAATAACATATTAATTTAGTCAATGTGTTAGAATAAGTCTTAACCTAAAATTTTGCAATAAATTATAAAAATGAGTTAACAGACGATTTTTGTTTAAGAAAAAGATCGTTACACCTGATCTTGGTATTCTTTTGATAGATCTGGAGTCATGCTACGTCATCAGAGCAAAATATATTTATTTATATATACATTTAATAACTTCATGTACTTGACTCACCGATTAGGGAAAAAGATTTAATATTAGTATTATCTATCGTAACCTATTTTTTTATCTGTATGTTTTTATTAATTTATTTATATATAATCTAAAATTGGATAAAATGGTATAAATAATACCAGTACAATCACGTTTTTGTGTAACATGAAATGTGTGAGGGATGGTTTCTGTTCAACTTTTTTGATGTTCGCTATGCTGATTTTGAAGAATCCTTTTTTAGTGTGGGTAATGGTTATCGTTTTTCTAATTCAGGCAAGTGTTATGGTGATTTTGACGACACGGGATAATGACACGTACAACGTAAATGATAGCGTGGGAATATACTCGTGATTGTGTGTAAATATGTTGTGATCGGTGAATATACTTCAAAAATGATATTTATATGTTGTAACTATATGAGACACTTTTTTTTTGAAATTATGCCTGTTTATTGTTGCTAATTAATGCATGCGTGATCTGATTTTAAAATGTATCTTATACCGAATAATAATAAAAAATTACGATATATGAAACTGTTTGTCCTTGTATTCCTAATAAGGGAGTTATGTGACCGAGGCTTGATGGCTTTCGATTGTTATCAATTATTGATACTGAAAAAATTTTTTGGAAAAAAAAAGAACGATTGTATTATTTTGCGTACATACTTTACTTTGTAATATTAAGATAATGATGTTGTTTTGTGAATTCTTTAATCATGATTAATTGATAGATTTATGATGTTCGAATTATGACATTTAATAATTAAGTATAGTGGTGTAATTATACAAATTTATTCATGAAATAATAAAAAAAAATTCAGTTGTTTATGATTTGATATATCCAAAAACCTTAGCCAGACCGTGAGAAATTTTTAATAAGGTGATCAGTTATGACAATGAATTACGATTATTTACATGTAAATGCTGACATAATTCTTATTTGATCTATTAATATGAATTAATAATCAGTTGTAATCTATTTTTATATTATATTTTTTAAAAAAAATTGACTTTTGATCATTACGCAAATTTTGTATCTGAAAGTTAACAAATAGACTTCCGTTTGTTATGCACACATTATGTCTTTGAAATTAACTGGGATATGGATAACGTTAATAACATGAGTTAATGAGACATACTGTGTATCGCCAAAATGTTAGGTTTATAACAGTAACTCATGATAAAACTATAATAATTAACGCAAATTTTAGATGAGAATTTTCTTAAGAGAAGTCACAATAATTTTGGTACAAACTCAACATTAAAACGTATTATCTGTCAGGTAAGTTTGTAACAGAATTTTTTATAGAAATTTATGATAGAAGCTATGATAATTTTCATACAAACTAATTCACCTTTCGCCATTACCATAATAACATGTTGCATGTCACTGGAATGATGAGTGAAGGTTCATAATAAAATTTTCTACAGTAGCTAACGATGTTCTTAATGCAAATTGAATCAATTTTAACTACATACTGTGGACACTGAATAGCGAGGAACAGGATTTTACAATTTAATGCCTTAATTATGTATTGTATGTCAAGTAAGGTTGTAACAGAATTATTTTAGACCATATAGAATCTTGATAATCCTGTACAACTAACTTGCCTTTTATTATTACTGGAATTGCGTGCAAGTTTTGTAACAGAAATTTTACAACAATTCACAATAGGAATCACAATATTTTATTCCAATACAAACCATCTCAACTTTACCTATTTCATATATTAGAACAATGAGTAAGTTTTGTAACAATTTTCTAGTTAACATTACACATAATTGTTGGAATTAAAGGTTGTACTTTTTTCTTGAGTAATATATTATTTTACTTGTAGGTGCATATGGGTTCCATGACCATTCAAACAATGCAAGAGTCTCTTATTTGGTGATTAGGCACTGTTGCTGCAATTATAGTGCAAGGAAGGTGCGTATAAAGTTTAATTCAGTTCACTTTAACGAGTGAGTTTCAAGATAATGTAAATTACCAAGATGAGTGTGAAGTTTACTTTAATGTTTATGATTCAAAAATCCGTAATTAGTATGAAATTTAATTTGATCCCTTTAATAATTGTATCTGATTAACGTAATCAGTTAAATTATATTCACTTTAACAATTAGGCCACGCAAAATTAATTTTTGTTTTACATAACCTGGTGTTTCAAAATTCCCGGTCAGTGGGTCAGTTTTTTTTTAAAAAAAAATTAAATTTGCATGGTCTAAATTAATTTATATTCACATCTAAGATCACGCAAAGTTAATTCTTCGGTTTGTATAACATGGAATCAGAAAATTTTGATTTTTTTTTTATCGGTCCTATTGGGTAATTCTAGAAAATTAAGGTCATCATTAGGGGACAGCAGAGAAAAAATTAGATGCCAAAATTGGAGTAATTTGCACAATAGGATTTTAAAAAAATTGTTTTCTGGAAAAATTGGGTCAGCAAGTTTTGCAAAACAAAAAATTAACTTTGCATGGCCTGGCCACGTAAAGTTAATTTTTTGTTTTGCATAACACGATGTTCCAAAATTTAAGACAATGAATTAGATTTAAGTTGGCTGATCGGATTTTTTATTTTTTTTTTAATTACTATAGATTAATAAGCTCATGTTCATATATAAGGCCATGCAAAATTAATTTTTCGGTTTGCATAACATGGAATCAGAAAATTTTGTCGGTAATTCCAGAAGATCAAGGTCATTATCAGGGGACAACGGAGAAAGATTAAATGCCAAAATTGGAGCAATTGGCACAATAGGAATTTAAAAAAAAATTTTTTTAGAGAAATTGGGCTGCGGGTTTTGCAAAATGAAAAACTAAATTTGCATGGCCTGGCCAATTTTTTTTTTTTTTTTTTTAATCTACTATAAATTAATAAGCTTATATTCACATATAAGGCCACGCAAAATTAATTTTTCAGGTTGCATAACATTGAATCAGAAACTTTTGCAGATCTATCGGGTAATTCCAGAAGATCAAGTTTGACAACAGAGAAAAGATCAAATGCCAAAATTGGAGCAATTGGCACAATAGGAATTTAAAAAAATTTTTTTTGGAAAAATTGGATTGCGGGTTTTGCAAAACGGAAACTAATTTTGCGTGGCCTGGCCAATTTTTTGTTTTGCATAACACGGTGTTCAAAAATTCAAGTTGGCGGATCGACTTTTTTCTTTTTTTTTTAATCTACTATAAATTAATAAACTCGTGTTCACATATCCCTTAAACCGTCCAGTTTAGCGGGCAAATTTGCCCGCTAAAATTACTAAAGAAAAATTTTATAGGGTGAAAAAAAATTTTATGCAAATTATTACTTAAATTGGCTAAGACGGCTCCTGAAGCCTCGGATTACATAACACACAACTCAATTTAAATACGACGCATGTCGTGTAACAAAAACAAAGGATACGGATTTAGGCTACTCGAAAAGTATGACATTAACATCGTGAATTTTGCCATGTGATCCAAAATTTTGGGTCTTCCGGGCAAATTAAAGTACTAGTTACTTAAGCGAAGTTGATTGTAGGATTATGACCTTTACAATTTTTATTAGTGTCATTTAAAATCAGGATCCCGACAGTAATAAATCGAATTTTAGGATCATCAATTTTTTGGTTAAAATTAATGCTTCAGAGTTTCAATCATAAGGTGCTTACACTATCGCGATGTCATACTTTGATAAATATTAAATTATGTAATGCATTTAAATTAAAACATAAAATAAAATAAATCATTTAAAAAAAAAAAGTCTCAATAAATTCTTTATTTATCGTCTTTTGTTTATGGGATCGCTTCGCCCGCCTGCTCGCTCAAAAAAGCCCACCCACCCGATTTTTCAAAAAAGCCCACCCACTCAATTTTTTTTTTAAAAAAAAAATTTTAGCTAATATTAGCTTTGGCCTATAGGCCACTTCGCCCACCCACCCACCCATCAGCTTTTATCTTCGAGGTGAAATCCCAGAAAACAATTTCGATTGCTATTGCAACAAAGAGGCACATCACATGACAAACACCAAATATTGCTTTGATGTGGTGTTTTGCGATCCATATCCAACTCCTTTATGCTGGCCAGCCAAGCACACCACAGACATGCCTCTCTTTGGTCTTTCCACACCGCCAAATGATTTCCAGGAGCCAATCGTTGATCGGAGAGTTTAAAATTTTTCGTGACTTTGATTTTTTTTGATTTCACTTTTGAACTACTTCTTAATTGATGTTCACCTATATCGTTCGCAAAATCAATAAGACCCCATAAAAGTTCTTCACGAAACTTTTTATGTTCTTGCATCAATCCTAAAATTTTGGTGATTAGATATGCGTTAATGATAGCAGTGTCCAACAACCAAAAAAAAAAAGGCATCCAATTGCGCCGCGCAGTTTGTTGAGTGTTGTAATAGGATCGCAATTGGTCAGCGACGTCCACGCCATTCATATTGTGATTGTAGTCATCGACTACTTTGGGAATTTTCAATTTTTTTTTTGATTCTGAACCAAAAACTGCCCGCACTTTTGCTGCATTAGTACTCGTTTCTCTCGGTCATCGTCTATCTCATTCGATTTCCCATTCTTCACCTACAAGACCGTGAATTGTTGACAGCATTGTAACTGGCCCATTGTCTTGCCAGAAAATAGCCAATACGTTATTCACTTCAACACCAGACCGGATGTCCCAATTTAATTTAACACCTTTATCCACTTTTAATTCCTTTGGAAACCCGGATGCCATTTTTCGGATAGTTCCACAAGCCCCAACACCCATTTGTCAAAGATGCTGAAAGAGAGGAACACTGGTGAAATAATTATCCATGTAAATATTGTACGGAAATCATTGGTATGGAAGTTGTTGAACGAGGTGAAGAACTAAAAACCCAACTTGACTAAGACCATTCACTTTAATCGCATTATTTGTGGCGATGCGTGATGTTGGCAGAAAAGTGTAAGTGTACCCAGATTCGCACAAAGAAAAAACCTTAAAACCTTCTGGAATAGGTTTATTTTTCATTCGAACTGTGTGGATGCTTCTACCAGAAAATCGAATCATCATCTCATCCACTGAAACATTGGAGCCCGGTGCGTAGTACTGCTTTGAAGCCTCACGAACATGTGAAAGCAACGGTTCTAACTTTTCAAAATAATTTTTTAATAGTGTTGTGGGGGCGGGGGGAGAAACGTGAAGAAACCTCTTCACTAATTCAAAGCGTTTTAATGACATTAGCTTGGAAATATGATGTACCGGGAGTCTTGGATTATCGTTCCAATATTGGTCAAGGGACGGTAACTTGAAAAGTCCCTTGTATATGACCAGAGCAACCCAAACAAGGAGTTCTTTACAGGTTATGTCCTCCATCGTCTACCGGTGGCTCCTGCGCCTTTTGTTTTAGCATACTCATTCGTATTTGCGACTATTGTGTTCATCATGGACATTGAAAAAAAAAGAAAAAAAAAATCGATCGGTTTGGAATCACCAACATTTAGATGTGGTGGCAACTGAACGCTTGCACGACGCAATTGGCTTGGGTGAACCAGTGGTTCGAAGTTAGGTGGTAGTGGCGGCAATTGTGGGGCTTGTTTTCATTTTCTCTTTTGGACACTTCTTGTATCTGTTGCGGCATTTTCGTCTTCGTCCTCATCCTCATTATCTGAACCGGGTTACTTAAAGAATGTTGCCGAAATGTTAAAACTGGTATATATTCATCATCGTCGTCAGCATTTATTTCCTCGTTTACAAGAAGAGATGATGACGAACTTGCAAACGACGAACTTTTATATAGCGAAGCCTTTGAAGACATTTTTTTTTTCTTTTTTTTTTTTGGGGGGCAATGGCGATTTTATGCAGAGCGATCATATGATCATGTGCAAGATTTATCAAGTTACCTAACATTGCATCATAATGCATAAGAGGTGCTGTGAAATAGGAGATGATTGGTTATGTGGCAAACTCTAATTCTAGCTTAATAATGTAGGGGGACAAGCTTAGATAAATCGGGCGTGGGCACACAAAAATTAGAAAAAAAAAATTTTAGCGGGCAAATATGCCCGCTAGACAGTTTAAGGGATAAGCCAACGCAAAATTAATTTTTCGGTTTGCATAACATGGAATCAGAAAATTTTGTCGGATCTATCAGATAATTCCAGAAGATCAAGGTTATCACCGGAGAAAAAAATTAAATGCCAAAAATGAAATAATTGGCACAATAGGAATTTTTTTTAAAAAAAGGATTTTTTAAAAAAAAATTGGGTCGGTGGGTTATGCAAACTAAAAATTAACTTTGCGTGGCCTTGTCAGCTTTTCAATTATATTTTGTATATATCAAACAGATTAGTCCAGTAAAAAATATAATTAAAAGGCAGCAAGAGGTTTTTCCTTACCTGACACATATGATCGTGCTAGTCCTGTGCTGCATCGCATGCTGCACAGCTATCTTATTAATATATAGCTACAAATGAATGATACATGATTCTGAAATTGAAGATGATTTAAAAAAAAATATTGATCGGAATATAAATATCAGTTATTATAGATTCTTACAATGAATTTAAAAATCTTGAAGAGATAGGTAAAGGTGGATTTGCAACTGTATATGTTGCTAATTGGGATGATAAAAGACAAACTTTAGATAGAACTGTTGCACTTAAATTACTTCATGAATCAAATAATTATTATGAAGAAATTATAAGAGAGGTAATTTTTTTATTATTTGTTATGTTATTGTGATTTGTCATTTATATATATATTTTTTATTTTTTTTTTTGTGTTAAAGTTCCCACTTTGGGTGAGAGTTTATTTAATCAAGCCTGTGGATCAAGGGCGCCTCTTTGGGCGCACCCACAATTGAGTTACATTGAATGAGAGTACAACTAGCCACACGTACAACTTTTGGTTGTCTAATTTAAGTAGTCCACCCGAAGGTTCTACACTAGTTGCCATACCTACAACCCAACTAGAAGATTGCCTATTTAAACCCTCTGGTCCAACGCTTCGCATGTCAATCCTACTTGTGATCACCGGTACAGCCCTCCGGTATATTAGTCAGTCGAAGACAGTCCCGGATGCTACCTACATCCCCTTAGGACTAATTTATTCTCGCAGGTAAACTTGGTAGAGCAGTCCCTGTCCCACACAGGTATTACCTACACTTCGGTAACTTACGCACTCACCGAGGCAAGCAACTTGCAGTCAGGGGGTACCTAACCGCTACCATTACCTACTTCTGCCCTTGTAAGGTTCACACCGACCCCGGTACCCACCATTACTTTCCTACCGGTCCATCACCGGATACCCCAAACTTCCAAACCAGTTGGCCCGAAAGGGTTGATCTACTCAGTATTAGGTGCTACTAT
The DNA here is from genome assembly GCA_003550325.1 of Gigaspora rosea. Lineage (NCBI taxonomy): Eukaryota > Fungi > Glomeromycota > Glomeromycetes > Diversisporales > Gigasporaceae > Gigaspora > Gigaspora rosea. The sequence goes on from QKWP01000432.1 coordinate 147,622, forward strand.
GGTTTTTCTTTCCCTGGTACCTAATTCCAGAACATAGGTCCTTTTCCTCCGGTACGACTCCGGCGGCCAGGTTGGTGGACCCTCTCCTCCGAAGGTCATATCGTCCAGTTCTCCAGCTCCGGTTTCTGATATTCCGGTTTTGGTAGCACCGTCGAAGATTGTTGCTACCTTCTTACTCAGGACTTTCCAAATGGGTTTCCATTTCCCTGGTTCCTTGGATTTGTCTGTGTCACCGGACACAACTTCACCCAAAAGCTCCCATTCGAGATGGTAACCAAGGACTACAGGTAATATACCCAACCGATCGACAGGAAATAGTTACCGTAACACAGATCTATTTTTCCAAAGCGTCGCCAGTGGGATTTGAACCCTAGACCTGCCACTTGGGGGTGACAACTTACCAACTTCCCTAAGTCGCCACACCCTTGATTTGTCATTTATATTAATAATTTGAATATATTCTTCTTTTTAATAGGTTAAGAGCATATTGTGCTATCGGTCTTAAAGATCCAACTTTTTTAAAATATTTTGGTATATCAAAAGATGACGTTTCTAAAGATTATATTCTCGTCATGGAATTTGCACCATATGGTAATTTGCGCAAAAATCTACAGGATATAGCACAAATTGATTGGAAAGATAAATTAAATCTGCTACAATGTATTGCACCAGATCTTCAGATAATTCATTCTCATGATCTTATTCACCGGGATTTAAAAAGTGCGTACATTGCAGATTTAGGGCTTTCAATAACAGCTAATATTACGTTAAAATCAAATTCAGATGGTTATGGGGTGAAGTTTTAAACAATCAATCATATAATAATGCATCAGACATTTATTCATTCGGTATAATTATGCGGGAAATTTTATACTGTATAGTAAACCTATACCTTTTGTGCAATCGCGACCACATATTTATGAAAATACAGTAATACGTAATGCTGACTCAATGAAAAGATGTTGGGATACGATCCAAAGGAACAACCAATAGCAACAGAAATTTATGAAATTTTCGTAGAATGGCAGAATAGTGAAATTATTTTATCTGAATTACCTGAATTCGATAAAAAACTACAAAATATAATAATAAAGATACGCAAACAAATATTGAATCAAACTATAGAAGTAGGATTATTTCATCAGTTTTTATAAATATATAAATTTAGATGTTGGATAAGTCATTTTATTCTATATTGTAGCGTTTTGTTCATAGTTAGCAAAGTTGATTTTCTGGAAATCACTAAATAATAAAAGCTGCCTTCACAATCTCGGTTCAAAAAAAAAATTTGGAAGATAATATTAGACGTTATAAGCAAAATTAGATTTACACGCTGTTTATATATAACTTTCTCACTTCTAATAGTTAAATTTTGAATCTTCATTTATATCGATGTTAATTATTTTTTTTACATTTTGTATTAAGGATTAATTAATTTGTAACCGCAGTTACTGTAACCCATCCCAACAAGCCAATCAAATTCTAAGATCAGGTGTAATGTTACACATTTGAAAAAGTCAAAACAAACGTTCGTTTTGCCAAAAATTGCTTCTAAACCAAAATTTCACATATGAAACTACCTTTCGGTTTCTAACAAAAAAAATTCCTTGCTAAATTTTAATGTAACTAGAGCTCTCTCTAACCCAAAAGCCTTACACCAAGCCTCACTCTAACCCTAACCTTAATTGCACGGTTTTATTTTTATAGAAAATTTGGTTTGATAGTCACGACCTGATCTTAGTATTTACAGTTATAAAATTTATTCTGTAACCTACGGTTACAAATCAATTAATTCTTGTATTAAAATATTCAAGCATTTGATAACTTAAATGTCTCAAACAATAATAGCTTGTATGGTTAAATAACTTTTTATGATTAAATTTTGAGTAATGTATTTTTTATATACTTGATATTACATTAATATATTGAATAGTTTTTAACCATAATGTTGTAGTATATATTTTTAGTTATTATTATGTAATTACTTAATTGTTTATTTGCGGATTTAAATAAAATTTTATTAAACGACTACTAGATTTCTTAAGTGGAAATTCTCTAAATTATTTTAATCATTTTACCTGTTAACGGCTTCCAACTCATTACGAAAATATAGAATTCTACTTTATATGTCTCAAAATAATTAAGTGCTTAAACATTACAGCATTAATCTTTATCATCAAGTGATTAAAGGTAATATTTAAAGGGCCTATAGCCATCTTTAATAGTTACAGTATATAATACTGTTTGAGAAAGTGAGATTCAAGTTTTGGGTCACTTTTAGATGCAGATCAATACTATAACGGGAAAGATTAATAAGATTTGGAGGCGTTTCTAAGAAATAGATAAATTTAATCCCCTACTAAGCAGTGTTTCCTTAAAATAATGGACTTATGGACCAATTGGAATGGACCTCATTTGGACCATTCAAATTGATCCAAAAAAATTTAAATGGAATACAGGTCCAATAAATTTTTAATTAACAGGTAATGGGTCATCACGTGAAACACCTTACACCCCAGTATTGATTTTATACGGCGATCTGATTTTGGTGAAACACGATTTGCTATTTTTATTTACTGAATCACAAAATTAAAAGCATTGTATTAGTTTAATTCACCGACAGTCATTTCACCGAAAGTTCATTTAGCCGACATCACATAGGGTTAGGGTTAAGCATTTAATAGTTGCAGGTATTAATTTTTACTAAATTTCATCTAGTGTGATGTCGGCTAAATGAGCTATCAATGAAGTAAAATAATAAGGATCCGTATAGTCTATGGACTTGGTCTTGGCTTTCTGTACTATAACAGAACTTAGCAGATCAAAGTAAACCAGACCTGATCGGTCAAGAGCATTTGTAAGAAAATGTACAAAATTTTTGATAGTAAGTCAAAAAAAAATGAATGGTTTTTTGTAGATATATTACAACTGATTTCATTATTTCTCTTTACATTTTTTTCGTTAGGATTTTTTGCCACCCTGATGAATTGATAATCTAAAGTTTCTACTTTATAAGAAGCGAAGCGTTCGTACGTACGATTATAAGCAAATGTGTTAGCGCCTATATGGTGATCTAAGTTTGGTGAAATGCGGTTTTGCTGTTTTTACCAGTCATAATCCATTTTTAGTGAAAAATAGCTAAAAAGGAGATTCACTATATCACAAAGTATTTATAAGGAGCAAGGTGTTACCATACGACTATTTGCAAATCTGTTTGAATCGTACACAAGCCATAACCTGGCCATGCCAAATTTTGAAATATATGTTTTAATAACCGGGTAAGTTTTTTAAAGAAAATTTTATAACCATTTTATAAAAAAAAAGCTAGCGACCAGCTGAATTATTTAAAAGTTTATGTTATGAAATCAAATATATCGAATTTATATGACCTAATTAACGAAATAAATAGTTTTTTTTTGACAAATTCATAATTAATTCAATTCTATATAAATTGTTCAATATAAAATTTACCGGTCTGTTAAGTGCCATACCACACTGATTAAAAGATCCAGATCCTAAAACAAGATACCCGGATATATTGCACAACGAGGAACCTCTATTGCAAACTAGAAAAAAATTTCAAGAGAATATACATTCCTTATTTATATCGTGCACTTTAGGACTTTACAGACGTTTTCAGAAATTTGTAGAAAGATGCAGATCACCATACCATGGAAAATTCACAATATTTCAGAGCTTTCAAAGGCCGGTTCTAATCGGATTTTTAATCTTTACTAAGCAGAATTTCCACATTCTTCGATTCCACACATGGGTAAATGGAAATCATTTTCCACATTATTTTGAAAACAGCTGTAAAAGAAAATTGTTCACACAATTTATACAGTTTCAGCAGATATTTTTACACGAGAGATATAATAAAAAGGGAACATTTAATCCGTGCGATATGGTAAATGCATTATATAATGTTACAGTGCAAGCATTAATTTCCATATTAATATCACTATGTGCGCAACAATATTTTCTTTTTTAATTTAGCTAGTCCGATTAAGGTTTTTAATTGATGCTGCGCACATTATGTTTCACATTTATATGATCATGTGATGCGAGACCGATGGAACATCAAAATTTTTATATTATAAATAAAAAATCTATAATTTTAAAACAATATATTAACAAACCAATCAAATAAGATGGGTGGCGAGAAGTGCCACCCATGGCACTAGTATAATATATTAAAAAGCAGTATTTATAATTACCTGAATCAATATATATTTGTGAGTCTTCATTCTTTAAAAGTTGCAGTGTTTTATCCGATTTAAATAATTCTGATAAAGTATTTTCACTATTCTTCCATTCTGATAAATATCACAAATTACTGCAGCCGTTGGTCGTTTTTCTGGATCCTTTTCCCAACATTTCTTCATTAAATAGCATGTTGCTGCATTTTCATGAATTTGTGGTCGTAAACCATTACATACACCCAGTAGAAATTTTTGGTCAAAAGGTATAGGTTTACCGTACAAAATTTCCCACATAATTATGCTGAATGAATAAATATCTGATGTCTTAGTATATGGTTTATTTTCCAAAACTTCAGGAGCAATGTAAGGTAAAACTCCGATAATTCCATCTGATTTGGATTTTAAAGCAATGTTGGCAGCTATTGAAAGTCCTAAATCTGTAATGTATGCACTTTTAAAGCTACTTAGTAGTACATTTCTACTATGTAGATCTCGATGAATAAGATCATGAGAATGAATTATCTGAAGATCTGATGCAATACATTGAAGCAAATTTAATTTATCTTTCCAATCCATTTGTGCAATATTATGTAAATTTTTGCGCAAACAACCTTTTGGTGCATATTCCATTACAAGAATATAATCTTTAGAAGTTTTATCTTTTGATATACCAAAACATTTTAAAAAAGTTGGATCTTTAAGACCGATATCACAATATGCCTTTATCTTATAATAAAAGAAGTACATATATATCATTAATATAAACGATAAATAACGAATAATATATTTAATAAATATTTACCTCTTCTATAAATTCATTATGACGATTATTTGATTTATGAATTAATTTAAGCGCAACTTGTCTGTGTAAATGTTGATATTTATCAAGCCATCTAGCATAATATACGGTTGCAAATCCACCTGCATCTATCTTTTTAATATTTGTAAATTCATCGTAAGGAATCCATGCTAGCGGATACTTATTTTCTATTATTATCTTTTTAAAATCATTTTCAATTTCTGAATTATGTGCCCATTCGCTCGTAGCTATTAATTCTTTAGAAAATTTGGAATTTTAATCTATAAATAATTATTAATTAACAATACACAATGACTTATAATAAATCATAATAGATAATACCTAATGTTGATTCTTTTTCTCTAATTGGTGGTTAAATTTATATGAAGTTAAATATATATTAATATATAATGGATGTGTACTGTAATTTATTGCGATAAAACGTGTACGGCCTCAATTTATCAATAGATCAGGTTTAATGATCTTTTTGCTTAAAGCAGTTTAGGATCAAATATTGAGGCTTTTCTATTTTTCTGGTGGTTGACAAATAATGAGTATGACGAATTAATATTAAAAGGTCGCCAAACAGTCCCTTTTGTTTTAGTACCCTCATATGGAGATCCTCTGCTATTATTAATAATTATTATATGGATAATAATTATAATCTCTATTAAGGTCAGAGTCTTGAACCGATTAGGTGCTCAAACCGAACCTGACAAATTCGTTTGAGCCAATTGAGCAAAATACAACCCGGTGCAACCAATTATTATTATTATTATTATTATTATTATTATTATTATTATTATTATAAACTAAAATCATATTATAGCAGTTAACCGATTGGCCGAGTGAATGAGTGCTAATCAATCACTTTACGGTATAAACAAGTAAGCACAACAAAATATATATTATGTCAATATTAACTTAACTAATGAAGTATAAAAGTAATGCGAATCTCTTTTTACCCTTATCTAGCCGTCCTCTTCATTCCGGACACTTGCTGTGACCATAACGGCTACAACCGGTTGACTTAGAATAATTCTTTTCGGCTAGCCAATTGAATATTTTCTTTTCGGTTAGCCAATTGAATATTTTCTCTCAGCTTAAATAAATAAGACCGAATCAATAGCGGGCATTCTAAAATAAAAGTCACTAAACAGTCACCCTCTCTGGCGACCTAATGATTAGGTCACTAAAAAAGGGCTGTTTAATGACTTTTAGAATGGCATGTATTGATTCGGCCTTGTTCGTCACATCCCTATTTGTCATACCACTAGAAAATTTAATGTGTCGCTTATTCTATATTCTATCAATTGTTGATGTTTATCTCGCTTTTTAAATCTTTTTTTTTTAATTAAAATTAAAATCGATCTCGCATAAACGGATTCTAACTTTAATTCTGTCCCTAAACTAATGTAAATTTATTTGAACTAAAATTGCTTACCTTTGATACCAATGTTTAGCCTGATCAAGATCTCTTGATATTCCAATTCCATTTCGATAACAATTTGCAACTGCCGACATTCCAATAGCCATCCCCATATCTGCAGATTTTTGATAATAAAGGAATGACTTGTGTTCATCTATTTCAACTCCAATTCCTTCATAATAACAATATCCAACATTATATACTCCACTAGTGTTCCCCATCTCTGCAGATTTTTTAAAATAAACGAACGCATTGTGTTCATCCTTTTCAACACCAATTCCAAAATGATAAAAATATCCAGCTAAATATGTTCCATCAGCGCTGCTCATTTCTGCAGATTTTTGATAATAAACGAATGCTTTATGCTCATCCTTTTCAATTCCAACTCCATTTTGATAGCAATGCCCAACATTATATATTCCTAAACTATTACCCATCTCTGCCGATTTTTGATAATAAACGAATGCTTTATGCTCATTCTTTTCAATTCCAATTCCATCTTTATAACAGTTTCCAACATTATAGATTCCAAGAGCGTCCCCCATCTCTGCAGATTTTTGATAATAAGCGAATGCCTTATGCTCATTCTTTTCAATTCCAATTCCATATAGATAGCAATACCCAACATTATTTATTCCTAAACTATTACCCATCTCTGCTGATTTTTGATAATAAACAAATGCTTTACGCTCATCCTTTTCAGTTCCAACTCCTTTTCGATAACAATACCCGACATTATTTACTCCATCAGCGTTTCCCATCTCTGCAGATTTTTGATAATAAACAAATGCCTTATTTTCATCCTTTTCAATTCCAACTCCATTTTGATAGCAATGCCCAACATTATATATTCCTAAACTATTGCCCATCTCTGCCGATTTTTGATAATAAACGAATGCTTTATGCTCATCCTTTTCAATTCCAATTCCATCTTTATAACAGTTTCCAACATTATAGATTCCAAGAGCGTCCCCCATCTCTGCAGATTTTTGATAATAAACGAATGCCTCATGCTCATTCTTTTCAACTCCAATTCCATTTTGATAGCAATATCCAATATTATTTATTCCGTTAATATTACCCATTTCTACTGATTTTTTGTAATAATTGAATGCCTTGTGTTCATCCTTTTCAATTCCAATACCATTGTAATAGTAATGTCCGACATTATATGTTCCATCAGCATCTCCCATTTCTGCTGATTTTTGAAAATAAGCGAATGCTTTATGCTCATCTTTTTCAACTCCAATTCCAAATAATAACAATTGCCAACATTATTTGTTCCATTCACGTTTCCCATCTCTGCAGATTTTTGATAATAAATGAATGCTTGATGCTCATTCTTTTCAATTCCAATTCCATTTTGATAGTAATACCCAACATTAATTGCTCCTAAACTATCCCCCATCTCTGCAGATTTTTGATAATAAACGAATGCCTTGTGTTCATCCTTTTCAACTCCAATTCCATAAGCGTAATAATGTCCAACATTATACATTCCACTAGCATTCCCCATCTCTGCAGATTTTTGATACCAAATGAATGATTTATGTTCATCCTTTTCAACTCCAATTCCATGTTTATAGAAATCTCCAACAGTGTGTGCTCCACCAGCAAGCCCATTTCTGCGGATTTTTTATAATAAACGAGTGCCTTATGTTCATCCTTTTCAACTCCAGTTCCAGTTCGATAACAATTTCCAACATTATATGTTCCACTAGCATTACCCATCTCTGCGGATTTTTGATAATAACTGAACGCCTTATTTTCATTCTTTTCAACTCCAATTCCTTCTTCATAACAGCCGCCGATGAAAAATGTTCCATCAGAATCACCCATATCAGCAGATTTTTGATAATAATTTAATGCTTTATGATCATCCCTTTCAACCCCTTTACCATAACGGTAACAACTTGCAAGAATGAGTTGAACTGTAGGATTGTTTTGATCGTTTAACCAATGAATGATAATATCAACTGTAATTTGCTTTTTCTTTATTAAAAATTGTTCTAATGTATCAAGAATTAAGCGGGAATTTCGGCCTTTAATTCTTTCTTTATTATACAAATCACACAATTCTTTAGTAATATCATTCATTGTTATTTGAGTAATATCTGATGAACTATCATATTTTTCTGGATTCTTTTCAAATTTATTATTGTTAATTGACATATTTCTACAAGAAGTAATGTGGTAGATATGAAAATTAATTAAATTTATAAAAAATGCGTACGTACGTGTTATTTCGTGCAACATCAATTAACACAAATATTGTAACTATTGATGGGAAAAATGCGCGTTTTATAATAACATGCACATGAATGCGCATTAATGCGCACGTTATATAAAATGCGCATGATATCGCATGATATAATTTTAGAATTTATATTTTCCCTTCGTAAAATATCGAATCGTGCTCAAATTTTCATCCAATCTTGCTCTTCTTTTATGTTCATTCATTTTCTTTCTGGAATTTTTCGAGACTTTTGCATCCATATTCCTTAAACCGACGAAAATACGCTCACTGGCCTAAAATATATATACTTTAATTTTCCTATATAAAATTTAGATGAGATAAAATGCGCATGATTCCGAAACATGCGCATTAATACGCATTAATGCGCACGATTAAGCAATCATGCGCACGCATGAAACCATCTCTAATTGTAACGGTAATATTTCTCAATAAATTGGTTAGTCGTACTATTTGTTTTAATTGGTATTTTATTTAAGGGATGTCTAAATCCATGTCCAGTCAAATTTTTGACTTTTTAATTACAGTGCTTTTTAAATTACTGTGATCAGAAATTTGCATACACCACACCGGAAATCAGAATCTAGAAAAAATGCCAATCTATAATAGGTTCGCCTAACAGTAAATGTTTATCAAAAAAAAAACTAATTTGGTCATCATATATACTTAATAATTTTTGTATCGGCATTTTTTTTCTAGATTTCTGATTTCTGTGTGATACAGTAATTTAAAAAGCACTATAAAGTTAGAGTAAGGGTTAATGTAGGTTTAGAGTTAGAGATAGGGTATATATTATACAGCAGAGATGGCACCGAAACATTTTTTGGCAATTCCGAAAGTTTCGGGTTTCGGATTATAGCTTCCGAAACCTTATCCGAAACTCGAAACCTCAACCGAAACCCGAAACCTTGACCGAAACCCGAAACCTCAACCGAAACCCCGAAACTGCCAAAACATCAATAATTTATTTGTTTATTCTCTCCAAAGTTGGCGACGAAACCCTTTTGCGCCAAATCCGAAAGTTTCAGGCTTCGGATTATAACTTCCGAAACCTTATACGAAACTCGAAACCTCACTTGACACCTGAAACCTCATTCGAAACCCGAAACCTCACCTGAACACCAAAAACTAGCCAATCTTCCATATACATTTATTGCATTAATGTATTATATATCTCTTTCAAATGCACTGATGTATGCTATGTATCTTTTCAATATACATTAAACGCATTGATGTATGTTATATATCTCCTTAAAGAATACAATAAAATTTGAATATCAGCGCTATTTGGGCCGGAATGCATCCAACAATTTATTGCATGCGTACAGTCTTTTTTGTTGTTATGATTCACAAGTATGCATGAAAGGTATAATTCCGGAGTTTATATTCTGACAATCAAGGTTGCTTTTGCAAGCATCAGTTTTTTTTATCTTTACTAATAATTAATTAGTTCCATATCTACTAATGATAGAATTAATAAGTTACTGCAGAATTAAATAAATTGTTGGTATCAAATGTCATTAAATACTTATCGATTCATCATTGGCAATTTTTTCTATCGCCCTAGAATTTGAAATCAGTTGTGATAATGGTATGATATTAAAAATAAAGTTAACCAGCTTTAAAAAACCCGAACAAACCGAGGCAGTGAAAAAAACATAATTAAAAAATGATCTATATAATGTTATAATTTATTCAAAAATAATTTTACATTTTGGGTTCATTAAAAATAAATCAACTTTATATTAAATTTTAAAGGCTTCAATATTATATTTTTGAGTTTCGGATTATAGGTTTGGGTTTCGGATTATAGTTTCGGGGTTTCGGGTTTCGGGGTTTCGATTTTTTTTAAAAAATCCGAAACTAGTTTCGGATTAGAGCTCTTCCGAAACTAGTTTCGGGTAGGTTTCGTTTCGACGCCATGTTTGTTATACAGTAAAATCTCGCAATAGTCACATGCCAAAAATAGATGATTTATGTGCCCACTGTGAGATTATGACCAATACGAGTAAAAATTTTTATATAGTATATAAAAAGAGCAAAAGATTTAAGTGATTATGGCAAATTATGACCATTAGAATGAGACTATTGTGAGATTTTACTGTAATAAAATTGTCCTCCCAACATTTTTTATTAATGCCCTGAGATAGGTTTAAACATTTGTTGCTTATATATTTTTTGTTTTTCACTTTTTATTCGCTTTTTCTCTCTGGCTGACCCAGCATGATCTGTCGAAATGTAACACAATATGCTCTTCATATTGCGTAACGTTTAGCAGGCACAAAACTGGATTGTCAACCACGAGTACGAATTGTTAAGCGTTAAGATCAAAAAAATTTAGAAGTATATGCCTTGTTTATAAACAATCGAAGTAATCTGGTAATCCGCGAAGTTATGTTTGAAAGCTTAGGCCACGCAAAGTAAAATTTTCGTTTTGCATTACCTGTCGACCCAAAATTTTCAAAACCCTCGAATTTTTTTTTTTTTTTTAGTCCCAATTCTTTTAAAACAAGCATAATCATGTTTAATTTAATGATATTTTAATTAATATATTTCAAAGCAATCGATATTGATTATCATAAATTAGTAGGCATTAAAATCGGAAAATGGATATCGCAACATTTCAGGATTGTTTAATATGAACACATGTAGGTCGGCGGGAATTTTCTGAGGTATATAATTCGGGTAGCTGCGCAGCGTGTGACGCCGCGCGTACGTTGTGAAGGTGTAGAATTATAGCTGGAAATAAAATTTTTACCAGGAACGGAGTACGAAGTACGTAGTGTATGGTTTACGGGCAAGTTAAGTGGAGTCACATGCCCTTCCTATATCAGAATTTGTGTGCAACGATGAATATGTCCTGTATTTCTGTATTTTGTGCTTTTCAAACATGCTTGATTAAAATTAGGGCAATATAAACTAAAGAACTATTTTAATCTATGTATTACAATAATATGTTACTTTGCGTAGTAATGATATAATAATTATATAATTACTCGATTTATTTTCCTCTGCCTATATCGGGAATAGTGTACAACGATGAGTATGGTTTCTGTATTTTGCATACCTTCTGTTGTCAGATGTATGATTTAAAATTAGGGCAATATAAACTTTGCGTGTTAGACGTTGCATGATCAAATAACCATTTTATACTATTACAATAATATGCTACTCTGCGTAGTAACGATATATTAATTATATAATTACTCTATGCAGTTTAAGTTTCAGTATATTATCGATAATTTTTTTGTTACGGCATTTATTTAAAAATAAACATTACTATGTTAAGAACAGAAATGAATTAGAAAGTACATATAATATGTTTTCAGGTATGTTAAATGGCGTCTGATTTGCTATTGGCGAATGAAAAATGCAGTATGAACCGAAAATATTGTTCTATTGTATGATCAAGCAAAAATATTTATTTACAGTGTTACTATTATTTCGGGAGAGATGAGGATTTAACCGATTTAACTCTAATAGTCACGAAGAATTATACGACTTTAGTTTGTAACAGCACGTGGGTTAACGGGACAGATACCAACGAGATTGGGAAAAGAATCTCGGGACAACTTTTATAATAACACAAAAAATAAACTACAACGGGAAAAGACTTTCGATTTTTAAAAAAAATACGTAAAAGGACTCTTCGGCACAATTTAAGCTTTCCTTTTATTTTTATTAAATATCGAGGAGAAGATTCTGCTTTATTAAACTCGAAAAAATGGGTGCTTATATACAATTATACTACACGTTGGACGCGTTAGCACGTTAAACGTGCAACCCGCCCCCTAATGTGATACAAAATAATAATTTTAAGCCCATCACGTTGAACGTGTTTCCACATAATCTCGAAGCCACAAAATTCCCCGCCACTGCACGTTTGACGTGATAGCACGTTGAACGTGCTATTTTGCTGAGGTAAACAGGGGTAATCATATGGAAATCATTACTCAAACAGGTTTCCTTCTCGAATTTTGATAAATTTAACCGATTTAGGAAAAATGTCTATACTAAATAGGGAAAAATAAAGAAAAACGATATATCTCTATAAAAAAAATTTCAACGAAAGAAAAAAAATATAGATAAAAATTGAAATTTTCTAACGTCACAAATCGTACAGTATAATGATATATTGAATTTTCTGTTTACCACTTTATTAAAATACTATTTATTATCATCATCTTCTAATTTGTACCCTTTTATAACTAAGCTGTCAGTGTTTGCTATATTTAAATCGCACTAACCTATTATTTTAGTTTCTTTGTCTTGAATTTTGAATTAAAAAAAACCGAGAATTTGCCAATTCAATAAATATTACAGAATGCCTTGTGTTGGAATAATCTGGAGTTGAACTGGTAATTGTTGATATAGAATCGCATTCGTGCTCTTCATAACTCATCCTATATTTGGTTAGTATTACTTTTTGCGGAAGGTCATTACAAATTATAAAATCCTGCTTATTCCCATGATGCTTCCCATTACTCCGGCTTAGGGCTGTTAATCGGTCCGGTCCGGTCCGACGGTCCTTCGGTCCGTCCAGGGATCGGGCCGGTCCAGTCCTTTTTAGGACGGACCGAAAGGACCGTCGGTCCTAATAGTAAATATCAAATAAACTAAATATTATCTTGATAATACGCATTTTGAAACAACTATAAAATGTTGTTTTTGGTTAAAATTCAAATACAAACCCCTTAGTTTGTTAAACAAGATTAAACCACGTTTAATGTATAATAGTTGTATAATATGAACGGGCTGTTGTTAATGTTAATAAAATGGAGAAATTTATTAATGACAGCAATGGCGTGATCAGTTGATGCACTGTATTTGTGCGAAATAACGCCTATGAGCATTATTTTGGAACATAAGTTTGAAACAAGCTAATGATTAATTTAGCCGAGAATTTTTAATGATAAAAATTATAATTTGCATTCGACTAAAATTAACTATTAGCTTGCCTCGAACTCGTGATCCAAACAACGCCTATATGCAAATATAGTATATTGTTCAAATCTGAAATAAGTGTAATCTGCTCAATCCGCATGTAAGTAATGAATGTACCGTTATTGTCAAATTATAGATTATCAGTTTTTTCAATATCGGTACACATTGATGAGGATTTATGTATAATGTGGATCATCTGGATTTAAAGATTACAACGCCAAAATATCGCATACTTTCTATTAAGCGTATTACCGGTACGGATAATTAATTATTGTTGAAACTTAATGAAAAAAATTATTGTTGTATTGTGATGTTAAGATAGTAATACTAGTAAATTTAAAAAATTTCATCATACTGAATGGCATAATTCTAATAGCATTCAAACTACGATTTGAACTATATTCAAACTATCACAAACATGCGATTAGAGTAATACTCATTCAACATTATGAAAATTTTAATTTTACCAGTATAGATAAATGCCACAAACAGGAATTTTGGTAGCCATAAATAATAATATAATAACGCCAAATGAAATCTTTGAAGTTTTGTATCTTTAACTATTTCGGGCTGTTTTGTGTTTAAATAAAGTCTTGGTTTACTGAAGACTTACCATTCTAAATTTTAATTTTACAAAATTTTTTTCCTGCTAGCAGAGGGGGTTTTTTTTATATACGTATATAATTTTATGGTGCTTAGAAAATACGTATAAAACTTTTATACTATAACATTTTACCGATTCAATTTTTTTGATTTTAACTTGGAAATAGCCCGATACTAGTAGTCTACTTTATTTATTAATTTTTTTTTATTAAATACAGTATATTAAGTTTATAAATTTTTAAGTATTTGACAGACATGTGAATGCTAACAATATTTTATTAATAAATATTTTTTCTATACAAGTATGTAACATCTAATCGTTTTGTTGATTTACTTTAATTTTTTCATATATTAAGACAATTCTTGTCTTGAATCAGTACAAGATTGAGCATTTGGCATTCCCAATTATGATTATATTATTCAATCAAATTATCGAATCTTAAGTGGTTAAGAGTGACAAAATATCTTTTTAACTGATTTTATCTATAATATTCATATTTACGAAGTTAATTAAATGAGTTATTTTGCTATATTAATATACTATATTATTTTCTAATCCATATTTTATGTATAACTAAAATTATCAAACGTATTAATATCATATAAGCAAATATTATTAATTGAAAAGCTTATTGTAATTCTTTATACTGACAAACTTAATTTCACCGTTATAGCAAAAAAGTATTATATGATCATCGGTCAGTCCGGTCTAGCTCTATTCGGTCCTATTTCGGTCCTGGACCGGGTCCGGTCCAGTTTTTTAAAAGACCGGGCGGTCTTTTAACCGGGATGACCAGACGGACCGATTAACAACCCTACTCTGGCTTAGCATGTTTTTGATTTACTAACTTTAGCAGCTCAAATTTTGTCCCAGTGCAGTTATGTGATACTAAGCATATATTAAAATTTCATGATTACAAACAATAGCTTCTTAGATTATTGTAAAAAGTAGCATCGCACCGCTGGATATTGTGAACTTTGCCCAATTATGTTCTGTTAAATATTCAAGTGTACATCTTTGGATTACCTTTTTTATATTAGTATTTAAACTTTTGCATTAATAAACCTGATTTTTGCAGTAACAGTTTGCTTAATTCACATTTTACTAATTAATATTGGCCAATCAGAATGCAAAATCAGGTGTAATATGATGATCAAAATAACAATTGCTTTTTGTCACTCTTATCACAAAATTTCAGCTAAGAAAGCACCTTTTATGCACTAACAAAAAGAAATTTATTGCAAAATTTTAGTATAATGTCACCTACTAACTCTAACCCAAACCCTATCAGAGGTATCACATTTTATCATTAGGTAACAGGTAAATTGGCACAAATAATTATGCCAATAAGACCTTGCAGAAAATGCACTTGAACTAATACTTGTAAATAATCATTCAATCCATCTTGCAATATTGTCCAGGTATCTTTTTTTTTTACAGCCAAAAGACTTGAATTTTCCTTTTTGAAAGTTTATCATTAGCAATTTCAGAAAGCAGGTCACTGAAAGCTCCACTATTCACAATATGGTTATGTTAATTGTGGTTTCATATAGAACATTGGATTGATTCTTCTATTATTATGTGAATATAAATCACAATTGTGTGAAAATTTTTGCAGAAAATCAAGTTAATAATGCTTTAATTTAAAAAGATAAAGTTGATTTATAGGTAATACCATACTGTCATACAGTATTCAAATTTCTTTATTTGTTACCTCCTCTATTTGTAAATAGATTTTTCTTTATTAGTAGATAACTTTCATTTCTATTTGTAAAATTTATTAAATATTAGTCAAATCTAAATAAACTTAATGATTGATATATAATTACCCTTTTTTTGTAAAATTTTCATAACACATTAACATGTTAGCATGTATATATGTTAAGAGGCACAACTCTCAATAGGGTTAGGCTTCATCAGGAAAGTTTTTATAGTGCAGACCTGTGCAGATAGTTCTAAAAAATCAATATTAAAAATCTGTGAAGATCTGTGACCCCACAGCTGTCAGTAAAGAAAAAAAATTTTAAAAATCTGTGAAGATCTGTGACCCCACAGCTGTCAGTAAAGAAAAAAAATTTTAAAAATCTGCAAATATCTTTAAAAATAAAAATTTGCGCAGATTATTAATGGTTTTGTATATACATTTTTTTATTATTAAAAAAAATATAGATTTTAATATATGAATACTAATCCCACTACACAATATTGAAAATTTCTAATTATTTTTATTTTATTACAATATTTATTTTAATATATAATAAAATACAAATTTATAATACAAATTTTTTTTTATTACAAAGGTATTATATTATTCACCACAAGAACACCATCACTTTACTACAAGAATGCATACAAGAATACCATCTATTCACAACGAGAACAATGTAATTTACCACAAGAACACATACAAGTACACCATCAATTCACTACAAAAATACCATTAAGCTTACCACAGGAACGTCATTACTTTACCACAAGAATGTCATATAATCACCATAAGAACGTCATTGAATCACTACAAGAATGCTGCCACTTCACTACAAGAATGTGTACAATACCGTCAATTCACTATAAGAGTGCTGTAATTCACCACAAGAACGCATACAAGCACACAACAAAATGCTGTCACCACATTACTTTACTTACTACAAAAACGCTATCACTTAACTACAAGAATGCCCATAAAATCATACAAGAACACCGTCGAATTTCTACAAGAATGGCGACGATTCACTGAAGGAACGCTGTCAAATTACCAGAAGAATGCTATTACTTTATCACCAAAACGCTGACACTTCACTACAAAAACGACGTTGGATTACTATGGAACACTGCCAAATCACCAAGAATGCCATATGATTACAAGAATCAAAAAGCACCAGAAAAACTTTCAAAAATACTATAAAATATCAAAAAATGTATTAGTATAAAAAGCTAACAAAAAAAAACAAGAAAAAAATAAAAAAAACTTATCTTTATACTGTACTTATATAGATTCGTGTAATCTTTACCCGATTTTTTTTCCGTCCTAAGAATGTAGCAAAAAAAATTATAATAATTAGAAATGAGAAAATTTTAATAAATAAAAAAAAATAAATATAATAAAAAAAAATATAATAAAAAAAATAAATATAATAAAAAAAAATAAATATAAGTTAAATAATAAGAAAAAACCAAAATAAAAAAATTAAAAAAAACTTAGCTCTTATAATATGTAATAAATGATCTTAGTGTAACTGGTGATTATTATCACCGTTTGAAAAAAAATTAAAAAATTATTAAAATTTTTTAAAAAAAACATAATAAAATAAATATATTATTAAAAAAAAAACTACAGTAAAAATAAAATAAAAAATAAAAAGATATAAAAATAATTAAAATAAAATTAAAAAAAAATAAAAAGAAAAATATAAATAAATAATAAATAAATGCACAAATAAATTAAAAAAAAACCTCATAAAAATAAAATAATAAATAAAAAAATAAAAAACGTTACGTTAAATAATAATAATAATAATAATAATAAATTTAATTTAGGGATTGGAACCGTTTAACTATTTAAAAATTGCTCTATAGTTCTGGGCAGAATTATGTTGGTCATAGGCCTGAATTATTTTAATACGGCCAAATTAAACGGTTAAACAGTTAAATGATTAAACGATTAAGAAAAATTTTAGACGGTTCCAATCCCTAATTTAATTAAAAAAAAGATCAGAAAAAAAATTTAAAATAAAATTAAAATTTCGAAAAAAAGTTTAAAAAAATTTAAAAGTTAAAAAAATAAATAAAAAATAATAATAATAATAAAAATATGTAAAAAAAAACAATAAAATTAATAAAAAAATGTTAAAAATAAAAAAAAATAAAAATAAATAAAATTAAAAAATTAAAAAAAATAAAAATAAAAAAAATAAAAAAAAAACAATAAAATTAAAAGAAAAAACAATAAAATTAAAAAAAAAAACAATAAAATTAAAATAAAAAAAAATTGATAAAATTAAAATAAAAAAAATCGATAAAATTAAAATAAAAAAATCGATAAAATTAATAAAATAAAAAAAAATCAATAATATTAAAATACTAAAAACTAATAAAATTAAAATAAAAAGTTTAAAAATATACAAAAAAAAAGTACAGAAATACAATAAAATAAAAAAAAAAGAAACATGAGAATAAAAGTAAATTCTAGTTATTCCTTATTATAGGAATAACCAGAAATTTACTTTTATTCCCACCATCATATTAAAATTTTTGGAGATTATCGCAGATTATAATAGGCGGCACCTATTATAATCTGCGAAGATTATATTTTTTAAATATTTGCACAGATTTTTTGCTAAAAATCTGTGAAGAACTGCAAAAATCTAAATTTTGAAGATCTTTGTAATTTTTTAAACAAGATTCTGCACTTATTTGATAAATTTGAAAATCACTACAGATTATTAATGTTTTTATTTTCCCGATGTTAGTAGTACCACTGTTGAATAGTGTAAAGCATGTTAAACTACATATTAACATGCCAAACAACATGCTAATATATCATATATTAAATTCAAATATATATAAATGAATAAATTTAACTTCAATAAATAGAGATGTAGAGAAGTTCCCTTCAATTTTACTAAAAAAAATAAAGGAAATAAGCTAGTATAGTACCAAAAAGACCTTTATTTGAGTAAATCAGTAACTTATCTCCTAGTAACTATTAGAGTTAAATCAGTTAAACATATATGCTCTCCAACCTTAATAGTTACAATACTTAGGCAAGACCAACTGAATACTGTGTTTTTTCCCCTCTCTTTCATTAGGAAATTTTATAAAGCCATGAAAAATTTTACTATATAAACCACTCCCCAGAAGGGTGGTTAATATAAATACAGAATCAAGTTGGTTTTGTTCACTAACCAAACTACATCGTTCCTTACTCTTTTCTTCTAAAAATATACTAGATCTCTTTTTAATATAACTATCAAGCTATTAAAATACAAATTTGCCATAAAAGTTTTGTTAATAATATATTTTGTACTTCTAAAAAAAACAAAATTTCATATTGCTTTTATATTCATTGTAAAGTTTTCAATTACATCAAATTACCTTATATATTTCTAAATTCATAAAACAAAAATCCAGCTTATCTGTTAAAAATGGTTTATCATTTAATTAAACTTATACCCATTTCTACATTCATAAGAAAATTTTCTTAGTTTTTTATATATTATTTAATATCAATCTTATTGATACTGAAAAAATTATGGTCAACAGTTTTTGAAATAAATCCACTTTTCTAAGAAAAAAAAAAAGAAGCTTTCTAAGAAAAAATTACTATTTCTATTAAATACTCATTATATTTTTTATAATACACTTTTTTCTTTCTAAATTTTTGAATTCTTTAAATCTAGGAAGTTCATTATACTGAGTAGCTATGCATTATATAAAAATAGCTTATTAGCTAAATTACTAAGATCCTTAGTTACTTTTTTAACAATTTAAATTTTAATTTTATAAATTTAAATTTTTATCCTTATCTTTTTTAAAAATATTTATGATAAAAGTATCACTAGGAGAAACATGCAACTCTCAATATAAATTATAACATTTCTAATAACTTATTTTTATATTTTATAATTTCTTTTAAAACTCTTATAAAGAACAATTGATATTTTAATTACAATAACAGTCATTATTTTCTAATTTATAAATAACATATATCAATAGTGTAAATTAACTCTATAAAAAAAATTTTCAGAAAAACATGAAAGCTGAATACAGAAACATATGTAAAAATATGCAAAAAATATGTAAAATGTACACTTTCTATGTTTTTGAACAGGAAAACATACTGTATTTTGAAACACAGAAAATGCTATTCCATGTTTTAGAAAACAGAAAATATAGTGTGTTTTCCTGTTCAAAAATACAGAAAGTTTATATTTTATATATTTTTTACTTATGTTTTTGTGTTTAGCTTCCATGTCTTTTTGAAAATATATTTTTATAAAATAACACTAAACACATATATATTGCACTTAGTTATACAGTCTTTCTCCTCTATAATCACCTCCTATATAATCACAACACCTTTATAAATATTAAATTTTAGAACAATTTATTAATAAACTTATAAAAAAAGACTTCTATATAATCACACTCTTTTATAATCACCAATTTTTTTAATACAAACTGTGTGATTATAGAGAAGAAAGACTGTACTCTTAAATTAATAATTAATTTAGCATTTATTAGACCCAAAGATTAAAACTACCTTAAAAACTTCTTTTCATGATATACAATATTCTAATTTCTATTTCTCTATTTCTGGCTTTATGCAACTGCACTGCATAGCTACTTATATTATAAGTAGATCGAGATGCATATTTAATTGTTAATCAGTACATGTCTTGAATCGAAATGATGCTGTAGTGGCTCAGATCGAATTTAGCAAAACTTAGTAATAGGAACTTTTTGAACTGCTTGCACTTTTTGCTCTAAACATTTTGAACTATGCTTTTTGTACTTTTTTAACTGAACTTTCTGTATTATATGTACCTTCTAAACTTGTTTGAACTTTTTGTATTATTTGTACTAAACTTTTTGCACTTTATAATGTAATTATTTATTTATAGTAGCATTAGTGAATTGGTTGAAATAATGTGTACTATAGCAATATAAAAACTATAAATACGATATCTTTGTTTTTACAAAAAGGCAGCGTTTTAGCATTAAGCTCAGAGCATTTAGCTTTTAGCTTTAGCTTTTTAGAAAAGCTTCATTATAATCTTCAAAATTAAGGTAGAAGTGTTTTTGTTGAAAAATTTCCAATAGATAAATAATAAACTGTTATTGTTATAAACAAACAACCCCCTGATAAGTGAAATTATATTCAAGTCTAATTCTGTAATTGATTTTTTGAAACTCCATGATCATGTAATATCACTAAGAATCTTAATAATCAGTCCAGATTCTGTGACCTCTTATAAGAGCCTTATAATAATCTAGAGCTCTATTTCGATCTAAGTTACTTAGACCAAGCCTATTTTAATATCCAATCTTGCTATATTAAGACTCACCCAAACCTTGGACCTGGACCAAATCTTCTATCCTCTTTCTGCCTGCTAGTTCAAGGTTTAGAAGTCTTGAGGCTTAGTAGAGTTAATTTTAGTTAGTATTAGTAGTGTATTGTTGTGACATTTTTTATGGAAAGTTAATTTGCTTCATTCACAATGTACATATATTGTTAATCTACAAGTACCTCTCAGAAATCGAGGCTAATGGAGCAACTATCAAAAGGAAGTCACATAAGCACAAAAGGCACAAACTGTACAGTAGTATATCTTAGTTGTTAGTATATAGACTAGCAAAAGGGTTTATTTATAATGTAATTTAGCAATTCGAAAGGGAGTGTAATATAATTTATAAAATCGATTATAGTGTCTTTTATTTATATTAATAAATAATTATAGCAAATATGCCTACAAAGCAGAGTCATATTTATAATAAAATATTTTTGTTAAAAAGATATAGCCAGTATTTAAAATTCAAATCTAAAGTTATGTTCTCAAAAGAGTATAATTTAAAACTTTATTGTTCTTTTAGTATTCATTATATATTAAATATATTGAACATTAATTTTTAAAGTATGTTCATATTCTATATTTACAATTTACATACTACGTTTGTGCTTATCTATTAATAATTTTTTAAACTTTATATATAGTTCTTCATTTTTTAATGTAACACAATGTATTATACAATTCAATTTCTAATAATTTTATTAAAACTTTAAGTGCTTCTCTTATTTGCTTATAATAAAACAAGCTTTTCTATGATATTTTACTAATGTTACTATTGGTTAATGCAATAAATTAGAATCTGATTACTTTGTTATTTAACTATTTAAACTTCATACGAACAAATACTTTGTATCTTTTTTACTTGCTTAATATTAACATATCATTTGACCAAATCATCTATATATTAAGTTTACACAATAATGATACTCTCTATATAAAAAACACACTGCATAGTTAATAAATATTTATTTTAAAAATCTTTATAGGCTATTTTCTTAAATATTTATTTGTTATCCATATTGTATGACTTTAAACATATGTGCTATACATAGTATGTACTGGTATATACATATATATATATATATATTTATTTATGCAGAATTTGTTACAATCAAACTACATTATCAAACTGATAAACATTTTATATAATTTATTGTTCTCAATAGTAAATCTAGAACATAAAAATTTTATAAATATTCTCATTGAGAACATTTCAAAAGGATAAAATGTTCTCAAATAAGAGAACCTTTTCTAAATATCAATGTTCTTAAAAAAACTCAAATGTTCATTGAGAACCATGAAAACATTGAATTTTAAACACTGGATATGGCATTTCTGCTATAAATTATTAATATATTATTTATGTCATTTTTTCAATTTTTGCATATCTGGCCGATATGTCATAAATGGCTAATCTGACAAAAATGGCAGATCTGACATTTTAAGTGCAGCTTATCTTGTGATCTATGTGATATACAATTTGGCAAGGTACATTAGCAGGAGTACTATATGTAAAGGTAATAACATATATATATTTGTACCCGGATTTGAATTTGTCCCAATTTGGACTGGCCTAATTCTACCTCTAATACTAGCCCTAACCCTAACCCTAAAGTCACCTAAAGTCCTAATTCTGCTACAAAATTCTCATCTGGGGCAGCCCGATTCCAAATTGGGCACCAGGGTGCAATATATATATAATGTAATATATACTACACCTAAATGCTATTACAATATACTACTAATATAACTAAAATTAACCAGACTACTTAATGCAACCCTAATAATATTAAAGTATCGATTGAGGTGTAGTAGACTTAGTCTGAGTAACTAGGGTCAAACTAGAGCTCTAGATTATGTTACAAGACTCTAATAAGGTCATAAGATTTGGACTTTATAACTTCACTTATGCAAAGATTTCATTTTTGATACACTTGCACTTATTTTTTTGATATACTTAAATGGACCCTTACTTTTTTGAGATATAGAGAGCAGGGACAATGATTTTCTGCAAAATGCTGAATACCACAGAATTTGTAGAATTTATTTATTTTTGCAGAAATTGGATTTTATCATGGATAATTGCAGAATTGATCTAAAATTTGACTAGGAACCAATTAAATTATGAGTTTAGGTAAAAAGTTTCAAAAAAAATAGACAATCAATTAACACAAAAATGAGCATGAACATTAAAAAGCTTAGGAAAATTAGTATTAAACAAGAAATTTTACAGGAGAGTCATCAAAATTCCAGGCTATATACTCAGTATTTAGCTCTAATTGTTAGCAGTTTTTGTTCAAAATTATTAGCTAGGCATTTTTTACTTAATGAATAGATATAATTCTATTAGCAAACTTTTTTATAATCTGAACTGACCAGGGCATAGTATATTTTTTTCACAGCATGCAAGTAGATTAGTGATAATTTACAATTTTGTCACTTTTTTGTATATCATCTTTTAAATTTAAGCAAAGGTTTCTCTATACTACTAAGCCAAATTTGATAAATTTTTTTTATTTGAATCCTACAAATATGTAGAATTAAAATAAAAAAATTATCAAATTTGCTTGGTGGTTATCAAGACATCTTTGCTCAAAGTCTTAAAAAAACTCAAACCATTTATTAAAATAAAAAATAAAAGCTGTGATGCTTTTTCTTTTTTTTTTAGAGAACAAACTTTTTTTTTTTTTTAGAAATGATTTTTTTTTTTTTTTTTTTTTTTTTTAAAACATTGTATTTCAAAAAAAGTTAAAGGTGGGTAAAAATTTGATCTAAGATTTAAAATATAGCTTATATATACCAAAACAAAAGTGCTAACCAAAAAAAATTTTACTATGATACTCAAATATAACCTCACATAGATTATTTGGGGTCCTATATGCCCAGTAAAAACTATAGTAATTAACACTATAGTTACAAGAATGGACATAAATTTTCTGGAATCCAAGATAAAGTTCTCACAGCAGTGACCTTTTTAGGTCCCATTTTTTTACTTTTTTTTTTTATTCATTGGTATCCAAAAAAAAATGGTTGTATTCAATAAACATTGTCTTTTCATTTTTATGCACTTAAAACTTATTGCTTATAATGAGAATTACTTGAACGTCCAAAAAGTATGTATAAATAATTTATATGTAATTAGATCACATGCATTCTAACTCGGTCAAAATTTTAATGATATTTGGCTAAATTTTTAAAAAATTTAGGAGAAGTACAAAAATTTGGAAATTTTAAAATTTGGTACAAAAATTTGAAATTTTTAGATCCATATATTTTTGTAGGTCCCTGCAACCGATCAAATATTCACAAGTTAAATATAATTGGTTGCTGATCACAACGATTCTGTATATGATAATGCATGGAAAGTAAAATCTTAATGATTGTGCACGGAAATTTATATCGTTAAGAATCTTAACGATTGTGCATGTCAGTGCATGGATCTTAACCTTTTGTGTGATAGAGTATGTTAAATTTTTAGATGAGCATTTTCTGTGCAAAGATCATGTTACTTGTATTTGTCCGTATATAATTTTGTATTTTGTGTGTACTTACGTGTATCGGCTTCTCATTGGGATAATAATTATTGCAAATTTTAAATAAATGCACAGCCCAAATGGCTCAATAGTTTTGAATAAAATTTTGCAAAGACTAGCAATATATTGCTAAAACAAAAAAAAAAACGCTTAGTATATTAAGAGTTTTCATATTTAAATAAATAAAAACCTATAACTTTGTTTGTAGAGGCGTAACACTGGCCTTTGCAAAATTTTATTACCTATCTAAATATCTTCATTAATAAATTATATTATAAATATATATAGTTTGGTTTTGATTTACATAGTATACCAACTGCTAGTAGTCTCCGCAAGAAATTTGAAAGTTTAACGATTTGGCCACCTACATTCAGTCGAAATAATACTTGGTTTTTTGAAGATTTAGTCTGTCAATGTATAAAAAAATTTCAATATACTTAAAACTTAGATCGATATAGAGAAAAGTAACTGTATTTATAAGTTGATAAATAATTTTGACTATAAATATTTTATTTGGATTTCAGTACCCTTTGCAAGTTTTATTATCTTTACTTTATTTTACCAATTTTACTGCCTTTCACCTCCACATTCATAAGTTTTGCTACTTTAGCCGCACTTCGTTATATTTCACAAATTTTCCACGTTTCATCAGTTCGGTTTAAATTGTTTTGTATGAAAGTTCTTCGCCTTTTGTCAATGGCAAAGTCACTATATTCACCTACCGGTAATAACCACATGCTACCTATTTGTTATTACTTTTTTAGGGTTATTCTGCAAATATTGAAATAAGTATAGCCATGTACAGTTTTTGACATATTTTTGAATCCAACATTAGCTTAAGCAGAACGTAATTTTCTGAACAATTATTGTGTCTATTGTGCTATTATGAATAATAACCATAAGATTGTAGTATACAAATCAAAATTTAATTTTATATGATAAAATATAAGAATTTGAATTGGATGAATTGGACTAAATAATAAGCAGAATATAGTATATATGTTAGGATTCTTTATTAACTAATTAAAATTATAGCTATATTACAAAGCTGAAATATTTAAATAACTCTTATTCCATATTTCATTCAATTATTACCTCTCCACCAACCCAAGAAACATAAAATACTATTCCAATAATATTACATAGCGAACATATACGCCAAATAATATTCCAGTCGTTAGTAACTTCTAATATCCATCCTGTTAATGCTACGGCAAAAAAAGCTGGAATCATCGCACAAGTAGTTGCTAAACCACATATTACGCCAGCATATTTGGGTGCAATATCTAACTATAAATGACAAGATTTTAATGCTATATTGAATAAAAAATAATAAATAAAATTAAATAAAATTAATAGTTACATGAGATACAAGAAAACTCGAGTTTTGAAATGAATATAATGCAAATCCAATCGTTATCATTAATAATCCTTCAACGGATGTTTTTGCCAAATATGTTATCTGTAAATTATATATATGAATCAAAAAATAAATAAAAAAAAATAAATAAATAAATAATGTAATTGAAGAATGGATAAATAAACCAAAATTTGCACCTACCGATAAAAGAATCATTGATATTCCAAGTGATGCAATTATATTAGCAGACCTTCGCACAATTATAACACGAATTTTTAATTGATGAATCGAATAATCACAGATATAACCAACTATTGACCCCATTATGACGTATGATAAGTATGGTAAAGCTAAACAATTTGATATTTATAAAAATTTATAAAATATAAAAATAAATATAGAATAGTTTTAAATAAAATTAATATAATATTAATATAAAATTAATATAATATTAATAAAATATTAAGATAATTTAAGATTTCTTACCAGTGTAAAATCCAATTAAATGAATGTCTACATGGAAATATTCATAATAAAATATTGGTAACCAACTAAGCATAGTAAAAAAGCTCCAAGAATTAAAGAATTGACAGAGTAAAATTGCCCATACTTCACGATGAGAAAGTATCAATTTCCAAGGAATTTTTTGTGCATAACTCGGTCTTGATGATATTTGATTCTTTGATAGTAACATATCATTTTCGCTATGATCATGGTCAATAATTGTAATATATTCCCTAGATCCTGATGGATAGTTTCTGAGATTATCTTCAGAACAAACAGTCGATTTGTTTTTCAAAATCCATCCCAATTCTTCTTTGCTGATTCCTGGATAATCTCTAGGATCACTTCTTCCATAAAAATGCCAAATAACAGACCAAATTGAACCAATAATTGCGAATGCCCAAAAAATACTTTCCCAACCAAACTGACTTGAACCCAATAGATTTGAAATTGGCATAGAGATTATCATACCGATAAAATTTGAAACACATATTAATGAAACAGCTCTAGGCTGTTCCTCAGGTGGAAACCATTTTGATATTATAGACTGAATACATGAATAAGTTGGGCCTTCACCAATTCCTAAACAGATTCTGCACAATATTAGACAGTATATATTTATCCTGGCAGAAATTGGAGTAAGTAAAGTAAAGAGTGTCCAAGCTGCGGCAGCTAGATACGAATATTCCAAAAATAAATGAGCTTAATTGTTTTTTCTTTTTTAAGCACCTTATCTCTTAGAATATTCTTACCTACGCTTAATACTCTCTTACCACCGAATTTATCAGCAATCACACCTCCGATAATTAAAGTTGTAAAATACCCAATATAAAATGCTGACGATACATAACCTTGAATACTATGATCCCAATTAAATTCCTTAGCCATATAAACTATGGCAATTGACATATTTGATCGATCTTTCATGAAAAAAAAAATTAATAAAAAAATTTTACAAGTTTTTAAAGACAAAATTTAGCATTGAAAAATACCGGCATAGCTGATAATAAAACCAGAAATGCAAAGAAGGATAATTATAATTCTCTTTGGGATATAACCAGACCACCAATTACTAAAATTTTCAACAGATTAGACGACAAATAAAACATACAATACTTTTGGAAATAATAACCTACGTGAATATTAATGTCATTGTGAGTCTAGATTTTTTTGATTCGCGTAGTAGTTTATATTTTATTTTAATATAATAAAAATGAAACAATGAGCAATTTGACGTTATATAGCAATCAATTCATGCATGTATACATGTCGTACGTACGTACGATGTAGGAAAATTAAAAAGATAAAATTCTATACAGAGATAATGCATAACTGTAGCACATTGTTTAAACCTAGAATTTCTGAATCTTTCCTGTAACAAAATACGCAAAGAATTATATGTACTTAATAGTAACCAGTCCTATGCATACTGGGTTAACCGCTATTGAAAACGACAAATTTAGCTTGTCTCCAACGAGTTCGCTAGATTTTATTATACGTATAAAATGATTGTGGCTTTTAGATTTCCTGCACCCGTATGTACGTACGTGTAACACACAACAGGTTTAGTTGAATAGAGGCGGTCATATTGGCGTGTGGGTTATGTCGGTTAATGATGCCTGACAAATGTCGAAATAATTTCGTCTAGACAGATGACGAAGCCATTTTGTCAGGCAACTTCAATTTGACGAATGACGAATGACGAAAGTCATGACGAATGACGATACTCGTGACGAAACTCAGCGAATATATATATATATTTATGAGAAAAAAATAAAATAAAAATAAAAGTGCGATTTTTGGTTTAGGAATCATTAAAAACTGGTTAGTGCATAAACGCCTTCTGGCGTTCAGAGGCTGCACATGCGGGTAAATAAATATGGATTATGTTAAGCAAATGATCTACTGATAATAATACAGTAATACATATTTTTTGTTTATTTTAACATAAAAAGCTCTCTTTATGGGTAAAAATCTCATGATACGCATTTTTGCTTAGAAAACGGAGCTAGTTGTCATAGGTTCCGAGCCTAAATTTGTAGATCATTTGCTTGACCATTTTGAGAAAATGGCGATTATTGGTTGTGAAACCCAAATTTTTGCCCCTGAACTTTTTGTTTATTTTTATGATTGACCAATCTACTTTAATTCTGTAATTCTGTAATTGAGCCGTCAATCTTTTACTGTGATCTATTTTTAGAACACATACGTTTAAAGATGTCTACCTTCAAGACAAAATATCTCAATAAATTATTATATCAATGTAGGGTGAAAAGCGTAATAGATATAATTAGAAACTGGCACATTGTTTTGAATCAAAAATCTCGAAATTGATAAAAAAGTGTCGAAGACAGTCCATCGCACCCGATATTCAAGATCACGTGACATCGCGAACCGAGTTCACGATTGAAATTGAATATTCGAATCCAACAATTTCGGAATTATAAAGATAGAACTATTGAATTAATATTAAGAAAGTATTGTAAGATAAGACCACGCAAAGTAAAATTTTCGTTTAGCATTACCCGCCGGTCCAAATTTTTCAAAATCCCTCAAATTTTTTTTTGCCCAATTCTTAAATTAGTTGGCATTAAAAATCGGAAAATGTTTAAGGGATTATAAGCTAGCGGGAATTTTTGGAGGTATGATAATCTGGTGAATTGGATGGGAGCAATCGTGGATATAGGGTCCAATTTAGCTCCGATGGTTCACCTGGGTTTAAATTATAGCGATAGTACACGGGTTTATGATGTTACGAGAATAATTATTCAGGTCGGGGTTATCACTTAATTTGATCAATTTACGTGATTGATTTAAATAAGGTGTAGATGATGTAATTAATTAAATGTCGGAGGTAATTTATTATATTAACATTAATTAAAGAAAACAATGAAACAAGGGAATAACAATGAAATAGTAATATGTCGGAGGTAATTTATTATAATAACATTAATTAAAGAAAACAATGAAACAAGGGAGTAACAATGAAAATAGTATACAGTACAACGAATATATATTAAAATAAAATACAACACTATGAGAATCCGATTCTTATTATAAAACTATAACTAAGACATCGTAGTCCGAAGAAATGGTATAGCGCAAAAACTCAGGCTTTAAATACTTTCTGAGTTATTAAGAACTACTGCTTTTCGCTCTTATAATACTCTTAAAATCCTATTATTGCTTTCTAATATTTATGCGCTAGAAAAGCCACTTCACAATACTCTCACAATCTGCTCACAATTCGTTCATTATTCACTCGCAATTTCGCGTGTCAATATTTTCTCACAATTCCCACAACCAGGTGTCAACAATATCTGGTTCATACAACAAACAATCATTGGGTACAAATCTGCTTCACCAACCTCCACCACAACCAAAAGCCTTGTAATTTCGGATGGCTTGGGTCACTGGAGTCTTCTGGTGTTACAATTCGCATTTAATCACGGGTTAAAATTTTTAACCGTGACAATAACTAAAAATAAAAACTAGCTCTCAGAGCCTGGAAGTTGCCCCGGGGAATGGAGTTTCTGATTTTTTTGACTCTTAGGTCTAAGTATATAGTAAGTGCAAAAAACTAAGTGAGATTGTAATTATTTTAAATGTGACTATTGCAAGATTTTACTGTACTAGTATAACCATTGTTGCTTGACTCCTGAAAGTTAGTTCCCCGCCAGCTAAGTTTCCTGACACTATATCCCTGACAGAATGTTTCACCTACAGTATATAGTTTCTTGACAAGACATATATCTAACATGACATGTTTTTGAAATCACCTTTCCTTGACATGACATATCTCTAACATGACATGTTTTTGATACCGTATTTACGCGTAATAGCGGGCTGGGGCTTTATTTCGAGCCTTGGCCCGAATTAAGCTTAATTTAGGCCGAAATTCGTAATCACACCCTGCGCGTTATTACGCGCAAATACGGTATCCCCTTTCCTTGACAAGACATATTTTCAAAAAGATATTCTACTAACATGATGTATTTCAGAAAGTAAATTTTCTGACATCATATTTCCAATATCTCTTTTTCTGACAAGATCTTTCCCCGACCCGATTAGAAATTTCATTTAAAAATAATCATTATATTATGTTAGGGTGAATCCTATGCTTGATTCTAGTAAAACCCATTTGATCATAAAGTTTGGGTGAAATTTGTGTTAGCATAGTGTATTTTATATTTTAATGCAAATTTTAACCTTCTGTAATCTGCATCGCAGATTAACCAAAATTTAGCATGGGCTTCACCCTGTCATATTACAGTTGTCCTCCTATATAATCACCTCCATATAATTACAAACTCTATATAATCACACAATTTTATACAGTTGTTTTTTTTAATATTAAAATACCTTTATATTAAATAAAACAGAAAATTCTTTGTCTACTACTGTATTATAACAATACCTTTTTATAAAAGGACATGAGGTTTCTAATTAGCAACTCCTTCATTTGCTACATTTTTTGTGTATTATTTTGGTCAGAAAGAAAAAAGAAATCTTTTACATAAATTTCCAATAATATTGTATATCATTATTAATATTTTCAAAATAGACTATCAAATTTACAAGTAAATAATTATGTACCTAAACACCCCGAAGTATTTTTAGATGAGTCTTATTGTCATCTTTACTAAACTGCAAATAAAACCTGGGTTTCTCACAAAAATATCATTTTATAATTAGGACATGAACCATTATTATAATTTTTGGTACTATTATTTGTCTTTTGAAATTGTAATATTAATAAATTAAAAGGTGATTAGTTCCAAAAATTCAGTTTATCTATAAGATCCAAAAATTTATAAACTATCAAATAAAGGACATAAGCAATGCAACACAAAAGAATGAAATGATATTCCAGATTTTATAACAAATTTGTATATTACTTCCAATCAAATTGACTATCATAGCAATTTTAATTCTGAAATTTACGACTCACTATTTGAAAAAATTGTGAAACTTTTAAAAAATATAATGAAGTAAATTTTTATATGGACAGATACTGGACAGGGCCAGATATTTTAAGTAACTAAATGAAAAGATTCCTACAATATTATCAAAAAAGTCAAAATTATAGAATAGTTAGAAAACAAGCAAATTTTTGGTTCATGAAAAGCATATATTAGAACATTTAGAACTTGTAAAAAAAATACAAAAAAAAGTTTCTGTTGCTTGTATAGAAATAGCCTAACATAATAATCATAGAATTTTTTATACTCCTCCTTATTACTGCAAACTTCAATCTATCAAAATATTTGGTCTCTAGTAAATAATGAAGTTGCAAGTCAGGTCTGCATATTAATCTCTTGAAATTAGAAATAAACTTCTTTATGCTTTTGCAGAAAAGGTAAACTTACAAGCTATTACTGGTTTGTAGAGAAAAACTATCAATATCGCAAAGGATTATAAAAATTAGAAAATCATGTGCTTTTAATAAACAACAAATTAGATACTAAAATTATTTTAGTTAGTGATAATGAATCTGACTAATAAAATTTAATAAAATTTATATTAATATATTTCCTATTATATGAAGTTTCAAAAATATATTAATTTTAAATTTGAAAATATTTTTTTTAAAAAAAATTTATTAACTAATATTTGGGGTATCAATATTTTTGCGTTATCCTGTAGCTAATTATTGTCTGCTTGTAAGAACAATAGCTAATTATTATATACTTATGAGAACAATATTATTATTTTACTAATTTTAAATATTTTTAATAATGAACAATAAAAATTTATACTGTTCACAATTTACTAATTTCTAATTCTATTTATATTTCTTTAATCAGAATTGGATAAAATTTATATTATTTATTTCCTTTTATTAAGAAAATCAAATGGTATAAATTTCATCTGATTCTAATTATGAAAACAAAAATATACTTGATTTATTACATTACTTTTTTGTATTTAATATTATAGATAGAGATATTTTGATGAATCAAAATGTCTTGTGTTCTTGTAATCAAAATCACATAAAATTTATATTATTCAGTTTCTCTTATTGAAATGTATAAGTTTTATCTAATTCTGGTCACAAAAATATAAGATATTCTGATTACATGATGCTTTCCTTTGTAATAATAACCTCTTCTCCTTTTATTGTTTTAATTAATGTTGCAGCTAATGCTGAAAACAGCTGATGCTGAAATTTTGATCTACTTTAATATGAAATTTTAAAATTTTTTGTGGTGATTTTTTCATTTTTGTTTTATAGGGCTAGGGTGAGGTTTGGGAGTATATTTGATATTTAAAGAGTATTTGTGGATTTTAGCAGAGCTTATAGTTTCAAATCGAGATCCCAAATTTCAGCATTAGCCATTTTCAGCATCAGCTGTGACAATTAACATAAAATTTGTAAATTTATACTACTAATCCAGTTTTCTTTTTTTTAAATTGGTATATTTGGTTAAAGATCTCATTAATTAGAGAAGAATAATTAATAGATTCATTAATAAAAAGAAAAATATACAATAATAAATGAAATACTGATTTGTTTAGATATCATTATTGATATTAAATTAATTTAATAAGTTAATATTAATTGTAATAATCACATTAAGAATTGTTCAAAGTCAATTATCAATTAGTAAAAATTAAAAGATAATAGATATTAATTAATTATTAATGAAATTGAGCAATATTGCATAACAATTTTAAAAGATAGGCTTTTGTTCAGTAATTGCTAAGTATTTTGTGTTAGTTAGTATTGTATAATTGTAGGGCAATTTGGTATAATTAAAGTTTTTAGTATGAAAATGAATTTGCACTTATATCTTAGGTCACTTTCATGGGATAAGCAGAAAAATGACACAGAATAATGTTGTATAGAATTTTGTTGGTTTGTCTTATTGCAGATTTATTTGTTGATATATGTTAAAAAAACAGTCTAGTTGATTCTAACTACCCAAATAATAAATTTTAATTTTAATAGTTTAGTAATATTATTTTTAGTTGAAATATATATTAATAATAGCTAATAATAGAATCAGCTGTTGTGAGTAGGGAAAAATCTTAAATTGAAAGGGATATTTCGAGTGTTTAAAACAAATGTATCTGAAGCTATGTATAGTGTTATGCCATTTTTGCTAAATTTTTTGTAGTTAATAATATTAACAATTTATTTATATATATTGTCTTCTAAAAGTATACTCTTTGAAATATATAAAATTAAAAATATATTTATAAAACATGTCAAAATTTAGTTAGGCTACTATTTTTTTTCTTTTAGTAATTTCATAGTACCAATTTTTTTTATGATTGAAGGAATCTTAATAAAATGTTAATCAATAAAATAAATTCAAGTCAAAAATTTAAAAAAGTACGTACCAAATGAATAAATAAAAATTTCATGTTATACCTCAATGACAGAGTCAATGATTAAGTTTTTTTCTTAAAAAGTTAATTATTCTCTTTTTAGTAATCATTGTATGCAATATACGCATATTTTTTTTGAGCAATCTTTAAATAACAGTTTCCTTTTTAATCACTATTTATTATTATTTTATAAATATGACTGCTGTCCGGTAAGTGAAAAAAATTTTTGAGCACAATATAGCTCACATTAGCGCTGAGATGCACGACTCATCACTCGCGCTAAATAGAGTATCTTCTACAATTTGTTGAAATTCGTGAAACACAAAATTATTGTCTAAAGCTCGGCAGAATCACGTGATAGCTGACCAATCAAATTATAAAATTTTGATCTTTGGCGAAGAAAAACAAAAAATAAAAGCGAATGCCCTGAAAAATGCAGAAAACGGTAGTCTAAACATACCTTGGTGGATTAATTAAAAATGACAGGAAGGCAATTTTGCTTATATATAACTACCTAAAACCTATCTAACCCTAATATAGGACGCCCAATCCTAAAATTAATTCGATAAAATATATATTGTAACTATTAAGGTGGGAGAGCGTATACGTTTTGCCAATTTAACTCTAATAGTTACTATGAGATAGGTTTCTGATTTACTCGAATAAAGGTCCCTTTAGCACTACACTAGCTTACTTCCTTTATTTCTCTTTAAGTAAAATCGAAGGAAACTTCTCTACTTGTATTCTATCGTATTGTATTGTATTGGGTTCTATTGTATTGGATTGTGGTCTATATCTTTATTGAAGTCAAATTCATTCGTTTATACAACACGTTGATGTGTTGTTTGGCACGTTAACGTATTGTTTAACACGCTACGTGCTAACACAACTCAGCCTAGCACGTTGACGTGCTATTGAGAATGTTTATAATCCGCGCCACTTAACACGCATACGTTAACGTGTTATGAAGATTTTACAAAAAAGGGGTGATTATAGGTCTATCATCAAGTTTATACGGATTTTGACTAACATTTAATGAAATATACAAAAATAGAAACGAAGTTATCTATACTAAATAAAGAGAAGATCTATCTATCTACGGGGGGGGGGGGTAAACTAATCGGGAAATTCGAATCTTCTAATGTCACAAATTTCGAATTGTGACAATATTAACGTATAAAGCCTTGTGCAATCATGTGATTGAGAACCAATAAAATTGGTTATTTTGATCGGCACGGATCAGCCCAAACAAAAAAAAAAAAGCGAAACGTAAAAAAATATAAGAAACGAGTGTTTTAACCTACCTCGAGGCATTAACAAAAAATGCTGGGGAGGCAATTTTACTATAAGACTTGTTCTTATCCTAACCCCAAACTAACCCTTATCCAACTTTAAGTAAAAAAATAACCAAATTAAATATTAACACAACACAATTTCCCGGTAAAGTAATCCAGCGTAACACCAAACGCCAACAATTGCTAACTAACTAAATCGCAAGTAATTTAAAATTTTGCCTAAGAAATAACTTTTATGTTATGTTACACCTGATCTTAGAATCATTATAGTATAGCACGAGATTGATATGATTATAGTCGAGACTAAATACGTATATCATCTACAATCTAAATTACCCGTACACGAAAATTAATTATACTATAAATGTGACACAATTCATCTTGTTATTATTAGTTATTATGATGACACAAATTTCCATAAGCATGACAGAACAGAACCAATCCATTGTTCCATTGTAAATATAAAAAAATTCCTAATTGCGTACAAATAAGAGTGTAACAGCTTGTTATAATTAGATTTTTTTTTGCTTTAAATTTCAATGCTCTTCGTAATTCATACGGTTTTTTTTTTTTAGACCAAAATGATAAAATTACCAAACGAATGCTTTTTCAAAATATTTAATAATTTCCGTGATAATTATA
The DNA here is from genome assembly GCA_003550325.1 of Gigaspora rosea. NCBI lineage: Eukaryota > Fungi > Glomeromycota > Glomeromycetes > Diversisporales > Gigasporaceae > Gigaspora > Gigaspora rosea. The sequence goes on from QKWP01000432.1 coordinate 183,593, forward strand.
AAACCTTATTCTCATGCCTTCTCGTAAACCGTCACTGGTGTAGAATTACAGTGCCAATATTATGGAGTGAACCAAATGTTCAAGATAAAAGATTTATAAATACATGTCTATTATCATTAAATATTGAAGAACAAACACTATTAATCCCTTTTAAGATTACTCTTCCAGATGATTCAAAACCATTATTTGAATATACAAAATATATTACAGTCGTTAAATCCGGTTTGAATGATGGAATCATAAATTGGATTAATTATGTTTATGATGAAAATTATGTAGATAATTACGACGACGACGATTTCATAAATGCTATTAAATGTTCTTTAATTGCAATGTTTCTACGAACAAGTAGGAATCTTAAAAACTTGGAAATGAGAGGATCTATTGATAATAAAATTATTGTAAATCTTTGTAGAAAAAATACTATTATCCATTTGGGTATTAAGAGTAATTTTGATTCTGAAACAATGAAAAAATTAGTAGAAACACTTCATATAAATACTACTCTAATTTGTTTACATCTTAGTAGCATTGATATTGAAAATGGAAAAATAATAGCAGGGGCGCTTTATAAGAACGTTACCCTAACTTCTCTAGATCTTACTGGTAGTAGAATTGATTCTGAAGGAGTAAAAGCATTAGCAGATGCACTTCGTAAAAATGCCACTCTAACTTCTTTAATTCTTGGAGGCAATTTCATTGGTAATAGTGCAGGAGAAGCATTAGCAGAGGTACTTTATGAGAACTGCACTCTAACTTCGTTAGATCTTTCTTATAATGGTATAGATATTGAAGGTGGAAAAGCGTTAGCAAAAGCACTTTATAAGAATGCTACTCTAATTTTCTTAGATCTTTCTTACAATCAAATTAATGACGAAGGCGGAAAAGAATTAGCAGCAGCACTTCATATAAACACTACACTAACTTCGTTAAATCTTGCTGATAATTTTATTGCTAATGCAGGAGGAAAAGCATTGGCCACAGCGCTTCATATAAACACTACTTTAACTTCTTTGAATATAAGTTATAATGACATCGGTATTGAAGGTGGAAAAGCATTAGCAGCAGCGCTTACTATGAATACTACTTTAAAGTCTTTAGATATTAGTCATAATAACATTGGTATTGAAGGTGGAAAAGTATTTGTAGAAACACTTTATAAAAATGCTACTCTGACTTCTATAAATCTTTCTAGTAATGGAATCAAGTGTGATGGAATAAAAGCATTGGATTCGATTGGAAAGAACATAAAGCTTACTTCTTTAAATTTTTCTTGTAATTTTATTGGGATTGAAGGTGGAAAATCATTAGCAAAAATGCTTTATAAGAATACTAACTTAACTTCCTTAGATCTTTCATATAATAAGATCGGTGATAAAGGAGGAAAAGCATTATCAAAAACACTTAACATAAACACTACTTTAACTTCTTTACGTCTTGAAAGTAACAATATTGGTGTTGAGGGAGGAAATGCGTTAGCAAAGGCACTTCGTATGAATATTACCCTAACTTTCTTAGATCTTTCTTACAATCGAATTAATGATGAAGGTGGAAAAGCATTAGCAGTATCTCTTACTATAAACACAACTCTGACTTGTCTAAATCTTTCTTCTAATAAAATTAGTGATGAAGGAGGAAAAAAATTAGCAGAGGCACTTTGTAAGAATACTACCTTAACTTTCTTAGATCTTTCTTATAATCGGATTAATGATGAAGGTGGAAAAGCATTAGCAGCAGCGCTTACTATAAACGCTACCCTAACTCTCCTAAATCTCTCTTATAATAAAATTAGTGATGAAGGAGGAGAAGCATTAGCAGCGGCTCTTAGTAAAAATCGTATTTTAATTTCCTTAAATCTTTATGATAATCGAATTAGTTACAATGCGAGGAAAAACATAAAAAATATATATCGCATAAAATTTTCGAAATATTACGAAAGTATTATTAAAGCTCTTTCGTAAACTAAATTTAAACAATAACATAAAAGAGTTTTAATAAATTTTTTTGGTTACGTATTATTAGGGATTATATTCGGTCCTAATCAGTCCGACCGGTCCCAAAGAAATTGCTAGTTTCAGAGAAATGCGAATTACTAATTATATATGTTAATAGCTCTTTAAAAAAAATCTATTAAAAAAAGTAACTTTTTTTGGGTCGTTTGGAGCGGGCCGGTCCTGGGACTGCGATCTCAACACTATATTTTAAGATATTTTAAACTATAGAAAAGCTTTTTTTCCTTATCTACAATAAGCAACCTTAGTTAAAAGATTATTAATAAAACTTATAGTCGCTTTCAATAAGTGTATTTATTAAAGACAAGTTATTGGATTCTTCTAAAATTTATGAGTTGGAATTTTATTTTTTTGATTGTACCATCCATTATGTGACGTGGGTAAGATCGGAGGTCACGTCAAAAATGGAAGATGGCAATTCCCATGGTAAAACATTAAAATATTGTTATTAATAATAAACAAATACATATAAGATATGTAATTTTTCATTATACAAGTTTATTATGCATGCAAAACACGTATACAATATTTCCTATTTATTCATGTGTACGTCGGAGTACGGATGAGTTCTTCATCAAAATGGAGATGTGTTACTTTTAGGGATGTTATCCTGTTCCAACCGGTTGGTTTGTGCTCAAAACCTCCCTCACCGTTTCGAAGCACATGTGTAAAACTGGTTATCTGAGTCGGTTTTATACAAATGTATTAATAATTATGCAGTTTACAATTTATTAAGGCCGTTTGAAGTTAATTTTTCGGTTAGCATCACCCCTCCCCCTTCCCCTTTGATGCCCCCAGTAAAATGATCATATAAAAAAAAGTAAAAAAATTGAAATAATAAAAATACCGTATAATCCGAAATAATGCGATGGGTGTGGTTTCGAATTTCGGCCTAAATTAAGCTTCAGGTCGAAATTCGAAATAACTCTCTATGCGTTATTTTACTGTTATACGGCAAATATAAAATAAAAACATAATTTCAATAAAAAAATAATTTAAAATAAAAAATAATTTAAAATAAAAAATAATTTAAAATAAAAAAATAAATTTTTAAAATAAAAAATAATTTAAAATAAAAAATAATTTAAAATAAAAAAATAAACTTTAAAACAAAAAAATAATTTAAAATAAAAAAAAATAATTTAAAATAAAAAAATAATTTAAAATAAAAAATAATTTAAAATAAAAAAATAATTTAAAATTAAAAAAATCATTTAAAATAAAAAATAATTTAAAATAAGAAATAATTTAAAATGAAAAAATAATTTAAAATAAAAAAACTCAAAAGTCTCACAGAAGGGGATTTTTTTAATCGTTTTGGGGATGGTTTGTTATTTCTGAAGTGGTTCGGATTCAAGTGTATTTTGAGAGTTCGAAGAGGTATGTTCAATTGGGTTCAAGTGTTTTCTTCATCCATCTCACGAAGTTTAAGTAAATAAATAAAATATTTGCAAATGAAAAAAAAATCGTTTTTATTTATATATTAAAAAAAGAGTGAATCTATTTTTGTCACCGGCGGTGACAGTCACCGGAGTGTGATCGACCAATTAGATCAAAGGATCATGTGTAACGTGAAAAATGCAAATTTTTTTGAATAATCACTTATAACTTAAAATTTTGTCTATGAGACTACTTTTTTTTATGCAAAAAAAAAAATTCCTTGCAAAATTTTACTATACACTAGCCTTTACCCGAACCCTATCTATGGCTCTAACCCAGACCCTAACGATAGTAAGTTTTGACGCTTTGTTTTTGTTTTGATCATAACGTTACACAATCTAATTGGTCGATCATGCTCTGGTGACTGTCACCGCCGGTGACAAACACATTTTTTCTAAAAAAAAAAAGTAACTTTTATTATGTCTGTCGCAGTAATTAATTTAATTAATTTAAAAAAAAGCTAATATCATCGTAATATCGTAATTAACTTTTAATTAAAGAGCCTATCTTCGTCATATTAACATAACGCCATAATAATTAACCAATCGAAAAAATGTATTATTCGTCAATGACGATAGTAATTAAAATTTAAAGTCAATTACTAATCAAGCATTTTGCTCATTTAATCGAAACTGAACTCAATTTGAACAGAAGTTTAAATATCATAGTAAAATCATGTGACCAGAAAAACTTTAACCGGTTCGGATTTCAAACAGGGTCGGGTCGAGTTCGGATAACATCCCTAGTTATTTTCGTGCGTACGCACGCATGCACTTTTTACGCATGCACAGGATCTTTTTTAAAAAGATTATATAATTTAGATAGCATATAGTATTTGACAAAGTATTATCTTCACTAACTGTACTCTGAGTATTTCTATTTTACGGATTAGAATACTAAAGTCATGAATTTTTTTCGTTTAGATAAGGAAGATTGTATAGATATTAAATTTTTTTATGCATTTTAATTTGTGCTACCGCATTGTGTTACTTAAGAATTTTTCTTGAGAAATGAAAAATGGAAAAAGTTCAAATTAGATAATTTATTAAGCGTTCGCGAAAACCGGCATTTGACTTTTCGCAAAATTACTTCTAATATTATTTTAGTTATCCGTAAAATTCCTAACCACATTGTTTATTATCCTTCAAATAGCATACAAAATAGATTTATAATAAATTGCTAACATAAAATACTAGATTAAATAAAAGACAATCTTCAACATTAGAAATTATAAAATAAACTGTGCTTAAATGCCATGTAAAAATTTTTTTGAGAATGTATGGAAATTTGATTTTAAGTGCTAAAGTTATCTGAGTAAAATTATAAAGAGAAATTTCTATGCTAAATATTTAACATTTCTGGTAAATTAAATGCTCTTCTAATTCCTTTATCGTTAATAGATAGTCTGATAACAGGCTTTGTCTGTTTTCACTGTTTGATGGCCCTATATTTAATAGTGTCATTGCAGTATTAATAATTACGATCGTTATGTAAACATTTTTTTTTTGACATTTACCTTCTTGCATGCTACCGGTAATATTCATTACTCTGTTTGATTAGAGATTGAAAGGCTATCCGATTTTGTCCTATATATACAACAATAGGAGTAAAGATTAGATTCTATTTATGCAATTAAATACTAATTTTCGGTGCATGGTACCCGGTGTGATGCGATTTTTTGTAATTGAAAAATTTTAAATCACGTGACTTGGACATCACGTGATCTATGAATAGCATTTTAAAATTGATCTACATTATTTGTCACACTGGGTACCTTGCAGACTGGATTATACTCATAGAATAGGTACGAATTTGCATTAGTCTTTCATTAATTACATTCGTATAGAGAAGGTCGGACTAAATTATTAAGACGTTTAAAGCATATTCGGTTATTTTTTGCTTTAATTTATTATTATTATTATTTTACTCGAGCTTTTATTTTATCAGCATGCATTAATATTACAGAAGAATTGTTGATGGTGTACTCAGGAACTGTTCAGAGTGAATTATGTGCTTTATTATATTCTAGAATAGAGTTGCCGAAAATTTCATTTTAGACTATGGCAAAACCCGAATTAATTTCATCTGCGATTCTACTAACAACTCTGATCACACAATGTAATTAAGTAACCTGTCGATAAATCGAGATCATAGGATCGATTAACTTGCCTGACGACTGATTAATAGATGAAACTATATGCAGGTCAAGAGCTGAATATTGTTGATTATATGGATAATAAAAAATTAAGATGAGCAAGCACACGTATTATTACTCTAAATTAACACATAAAGAACTAAAATCTTACTTCTGTCTTGTAATGTATCTGTATTTAATGAGCTCAATTCTGTATGTAATAGCAAATTTTAACAAGATACATATTTTGTTGCTCATATTAAAAGCTCTCTCACCTTGAAATTCATCTATATAGAAATAGTAAATATAAGTGAACAACATACATGTTATAAAATTACAACTATTTAATATTAATAAGAACAATATAAAGAGTTTCTGCTAGAGGTTATGGATGGGAAAATAAAGAAATGCTCAAATCTCTTGCACAGCCTGTATCGGTTATACTGTATAGAATGCATAATTTGAAATAGTTGTGGATGCGCTCATCCCTATTGGATGGATCATCAGCCAGCTTAGCAAATGTAGAGTAAAATAATAGCAGTCAATGCAACGTTAAGTCATGCTTAGCAAAAGTCGGATGAAACTGGATATATAAAGTGTAAATACAAACACAATATACAGTATATTATTCTGGGTTTTTTGGAAAACGCATTTGACTATTACAAGTGCATACCATAGAAGCCGACAAAATTATTTTTGTCGTTGACGAGCTAACGAACCATAAGCTTCATTGACGCAATGACGAAGTTATGTTGTTTGTCGGGCAATCTGAGTTTTGTGAAGCATCATAAGTGCAAAACTTACCGTATATTATGTTAAGAGATTTGAAAATTCACAATTTTGCTCAAACCAAATTTAGATTGTCAGATTGTTAATAACTTACTTAATAGCTGGTTAAACTGGGAGGAAAGTGTATCTAAGTTCATACATAGGTTATTAAAATGTTCTTTACACATAGGAGTAAATAAACATATATATATATATGAGATTTAATGCGAATAAACGCTACCGAACTTGGTTTATTATCTAATGATAACAACACTTGAGACTGAATATTTTGATTCTCTGATAAATTAAATCTAAATGATTTAATTGCTGTAAGATTTGCATTACTAAAATTCAAATCATATACAGGTTATTAGGGTGTTGATAAAATATTTAAGGCAAGTATAATATTTTGACATAATATATATCATAATAAAGAAAATTTTTTATTATACCTTTAAAAGTAGCTTTCTTGATTAACACTTTATTAATATCAATTATTATGTAATGTAGCAATCAGTAATATTTATGATAGAAATAAAATGGGTTTTGCCTTGAAAATAACCCTATGAACATAGTAATTACTATGCCCCATAAAGATATTTTCAAGGTAAAGTTTATCATAGCAAAAATATTAATTGCAATTAAATAAAATATAACTAAATAACCTGAAATTTCAAAGTCACCTTGAGGAACCTAGTCTTATCATGACTATTAACAAAGTTATAAGATCCATAATCACCTGAATTTCATATTAAGAGAGTATAGTAAATTTTAACATAATTGTACAGTATTATTATATCATCATATTAAGTGAAACCTAATTTATTCACCATTTGTATTTGTAAATTCTTTTAGTTTTGAACTCCTTTTGAAAAATGTTGGGCATTGATTTCAGCACTTATTAATGCTGATAATTCATCAAAATCATAAAAATTTGCTTGCATTTGTAAGATATCACCATACATATTTGTACCTTCTGGTGACTCATCGAAATTGCCAAAATTGGGATGCATTTGCGAAATATCTCCAGCACTTCGGTTTGCGATTGCGAGACATAATTATGAAACGGATCACCTTGGTGCTGACCTATATTTACGTATAATGTAGTAAGTTTCAAGTTATCATAAAGTTTGTGGAAATACGCTATACTGAAGACTAACAAATTTTTTTTTAGACCTTAAAGAATAGAACACATTCACACTAGTTTCAATTACATTAATTGGTTACTCAACATACTGTGCAAAGAAACCTTTGAACAGCCTATTCAGTTTAGAATAGCTATAACAACTAGCATGTTTAGTAGTCAGCAAAATGGATCATTTAAAAAAAAATATATTATTTAAAAATTCTGTGCCAATCGAATCTGCATGTTTGAAAAAAATATCGACAAGTTCAGCTGTTTAGGTCACTCAAATTTGATTTTTTGTTTTGCATTACATGGAATCTGAAAACATGGGTTGGTCGGTCGGATTTTTTTTTAATTTACTGCAAATAGAATAATGTTCACATTTAAGGTTATACAAGGATAATTTTCATTTTGCACAACAAGGAATCAAAAAATTCGGCCGGCAGTCATATTTTCCCTGTAAGTCCTATCGGACAATTACGGGAAATTAAGGACTCCATCGGGTGACACCGGATGAAAATAGCGGGAAAAAATAAATGTCAAAAATCGAACAATTGACTCAATTGGGTTCTAAAAAAAAAATTTTAAAAAAATTGAAAAATTGGGACGGCGAGTAATGCAAAACGAAAGATCAACTTTGCATGGACTTAAATAAAGAAGATACTACCAGCGTTGTTCTCATGAGAACATACCTCAAGACTTGAGGACAGTAATTTAGATTTGCAAACATACATTTAGATTCAAGAACATTGGTATTTTGTAAGTGTTCTCTATGAAAAAAATTTGAGAACATAAAACTTGAAAATATGTTCTCTATTTAAATATAATTAAATAATTCAGATGGAATTGACGAAAGAAATCGAGCAAAGTTCAAAACCATCCAAAAAAAAATGAATGAACATAAAAGGCAAGAAAGGTTGGGACAAAATTTGAATAAATGACCGATATTTTCCGTAATAAGAATTTTAAGAAATAGGAAGATAAATAAATTTTTACTGTTGAGAAGATAAATAAAATCCCGAAAACATTAAATCAAATAAATTTGTTCTCATGAGAACATTTAATCGCAAAACAGATTTCTAACACTGATGTTACCCTAGCAAGATATACAGATCTTTGGAATTTGAAGCAGTTCATTACTGCCAATGACAGATTATTCTTAAAATATCATTGGTAGAACTTTTTAATTTAATTTCCTGAATTTTGTAAACATCTGAACAATGATATCTTAGGAATGTTTCAACTTTTTTCTAATATTCAGAGATAATTTTGAATTATATAGTTCTGTAGAATTCGAAAATGTGTTTAAACTTTAAATTAACTGAATAATTTCTGGTGTTTCATTTAAAGTTTAAGTTTATTTTTTTATCAATGTACATTCGGATTTCAAATAATCTTCTTGCAGATAATTAATAAAACTGAAATGGCATTTAAACTAGTGACATAACAACAATTATACTCTGGTCAATATATAAGATCGCAAGGTATAAATCAGTTATACACTGGATTCTATGTGTATAAGCGGAAATTTTATTCTCACGTATACCAATGACACCCAGTGTATAACTATTACTTAAACATACTACTAGTATAAAACGGCGACGTTTCATAGGGCTGGAGCCTTCTCTTAAATTTGAATAAAAATTTTTAGCATAATACTAGAATAGCGTCAATTTTAAATATATAGCATATTTTATAAATTTATATTAATGTGTGTATTTTACGTAGAAGACTTCAAATTACTAATCATATAGTTTACTTATAATTTTATTAATCATGATATATGTAGTTTAAATGATTAGACTTTTGATTAATTAAATTCTACAAAATCAGTATTATATCATTACAGAGGCAGGAGCCAGACATCAACCCAAATATTGTAGGCCATATAAAAGGTTTTTCACTTTGCTCCCCTCCGCTCCAGAATCCGTAAATGTCAAAATCAAGGCAAGATATGTACTTACGTTTTAGAAATTTTCTAAGTTCAAGCAATGTTTTCCTTTCTTACTATAGTTCTTTACCTTCTTCGCAATTTTTTTTGATGACGACAGAAGCAACATGCGACATCTTTTCTTAAAAAAATTCTTTGTACCGAAAGCTCTTTGTATTTAATTATCATATTATTTCTATTAAACAAATAATTCCACAAATTGATATGTAATCTGTTACAGCAAAGTTATAAAAAAAACGTGTGGCAATGACAGAATTTCACGAATGGGATTCTACAAAATCTTTTTTAATACAAAAATGTGTGGATTCACGTTGATGATATGTTTATTTTGTTGAAAAATCATGACAAAACTGAATAGCATTCTTTATGGGAATTTGTTTACCATTACGCCAAGTCACACCTGTTTATAAAATTTTCTTCTCATGATTATGATCTCATAAATCGCTTGAAGCGTTACTTGCTTTAATAAAATAACAATTAATAATAAGGGAATTATGCTTTTAAGTTTATACCAACAATCATTAAGTTTTGAGGAGATATTAGCAATGACTTGACAGATCATAAATAATGTAAAGAATAAATATGCATGAGCCTAAATATGCTGTATACGTGTTTCCCAATTAATTTTTCGCCTTTTTGTTTCTCAGACAAGCCAAACACACATACATTCTTTAATCGGTGACATAAACATTCATTCAATCAAATTAATATGGTTAATAATCTATGCATACGCCCTAGAGTGTTTCAATAACTTGACATGTTATCAATACTATAATTATCCAGGAATCGACCGATTTTTGACTTAGTAAAAACATATATTTATTCCCAGATCTCAGATTCGGTTAATCCGGGTTTTTAAATTTCTTTGCTTTTTAAACCGATGAAGTTGTTAACGAAAATTAAAAATTGCTGGCAAAAGAAAAAAGAAAAATAGAAAAGGATGGAAGTCTCGTGGCGTAACAAAATACCAAATTTTACAGAATACGTCTTTAATTAAGAAGTGTATATAAATATAAGTAAGAATTTTTATGATTGCACCTGCATTCTAAGTTTACAAATCTATTAGTTGTGCTATTAAAAGATTTTTCAGAAGAGACAGTTCCAAATTAGGGATACCTAAAACCATACCCAGTTACTGTAAATATAATATGCCATAAATAGCAAATTATTACAACTATATTTATTATTTATATTTTTACATAAGACCACACAAATTAAAAATTGGATCTCATAATCCAGTCAGGTCAAATTCTGAAAAATTTTAAAAAAATTTAACAATATTTATTATCGGATATGATTTTTTGATGATATAAAATGCTATATGCTTTTTATATATATAATTTTTTGAAAATAAAATTAAAAACCGGGTTGCGTACCATTTTCAAAATTTTTACAAAAAACTAACTTGTACGTATGGCCAGATTTTTTTTAAAATTTAGTTGTAATAATTATGTAATAATGCAGTATTATAATTACATGGAATAATATGTAATAAAAAATTCTTATTATCTGTAACTTGGTAAGAATAACATACAAAATTCGTCGGTTTACGATTGGGAACAGATGATCATTACCTAATGCTAACGTTAAATTTTTATTTGTAGAATTTTTAGCACCGGATATTCAATGTGATTAAGGTTTTTACATTACTATTTCAATGATAATTACATTTACTTTTACGATTGCTATTATCACTACCATTTAGAGTATAATATATAAAGTATTAAGCATTTATATCCCAACATGAACTAAGCACAGAATTTCTTTAAGAATTCGTGTTATAAACATATAAGTACAAATCATACTGAATATGGATGAATGCAGTACGTAATGTAGTACTTAAAAAAAAACAACGTTCAGATTTGATTTTTATCGAGTCTTTTAAGTGAAATAATAATATATGGACCTGACAAGCCCTTATGAACTTCATAAATTGGGATATAATTACCAAAAAGGTATTAATGTGAATAGGGATGAAAAAAAGGCGTTCGAATTATATTTGAAAGCCGCAAACATGGGTTATTCTATCGCCATGACTGATGTTGGTTTGTGTTATGAAAAAGGAATCGGAGTTGAAAAAGATGAACATAAGGAATTCTTTTATTATCAAAAATCTGCTGATATGGGTGATGCTATTGGAACAAATAGTGTTGGAAATTGTTATCTCGATGGAATTGGAGTTGAAAAGGATGAACATACGGCATTCTTTTATTATCAAAAATCTGCTGATATGGGTCATGCGAGAGGAACAAATAATGTTGGTTTTTGTTATCAATATGGAATTGGAGTTGAAAAGGATGAACATAAAGCATTCTTTTATTATCAAAAATCGGCTGATATGGGGGATCTTTACGGAATAAATAATATTGGGGTGTGTTATAAAAATGGAATTGGAGTTGAACAAAATGAGAAAAAAGCATTTGAATATTTTAATAAAACTTTAGATATGGGTCATGATGAAGGAATATTCAATGTTGGAATTTGTTATCTTTATGGAAGAGGAGTCTCAAAAGATGAACACAAAGCTTTTGAATGTTTTCTAAAACTTGCTAGCATGTGTGATGTTCGTGGAATTTTTCAAGTTGCTCAATGCTATCGAAATGGAATCGGGGTAGATAGAAATATACAAAAAGCTAATCAAGGGTATCAAAGGTAAATGTTTTTTTTTAGATTATATATTTAAAATACACTATATATTTATTTAACTTTTTAAATAACCAGATATAATAAATCGGTAACAAGTAGGTGTTTAATATTTATTAATTTAATTATTTTATTATTAATTATTAATTATTAAGTTAATATTATTTGTATTTTTTAAGTCAAATATAAATACGCATCTGAACAATTTGATATTGATGAAGATTTAAAAATGATGCTAATCGAAAATAAATATCAATTACCATGGATTCCTTATGATGAATTTTGGAATATTATAGAAATAGGAAAAGGCGGATTTGCGATCGTATATCGTGCACAATGGTACGATAAAAGCAGAGATTTACGTACATCTGTTGCACTTAAAAAACTTAATTCCGATAATTGTAAAGAATTTATAGAAGAATTAAGAATATTTTGTGAAATCAGATACGTATATCCATCATTTTTAAAGTGCTATGGAGTATCAAAAGATGATAAAGGAAACTATGTTCTAATTTTGGAATTTGCCAGGAAAAAATCTTTAAATAATAATCTTTACGAGGTATCACAAATGGATTGGAAGAAAAAATTAAAATTATTGCAATGTATAACTTCTGATCTTGATATGATTCATTTTAATAGATTTATCCATAAAGATTTGCATAGTGGCAACATTTTACAGGATGATATTGATAACGCATATGTTTCAGATCTGGGACTTACAACATCAATGGAAAATAAATCAGGAGGATTATATGGGGTCTTGCCTTACGTTGCTCCTGAAATTTTAATGCAACAAGCAGAAAAAGCATTACTGAATGAAGGATTAACTAGGAAAATAATATTTACACAATCAACAGATATTTATTCGTTAGGAATAATCATGACGGAAATATCAACAGGATCTAGAGCTTTTGATGGCCATGATTTTGAGGATCTTGCAATAAAAATTTGCATGGGACTACGACTTGAGTTTGCCCCTGGAACTCCTGATTGCTACATAGAATTGGCGAAACGATGCATGGATTCTGATCCTCAAAAACGTCCTACCATAGAAGATATATCAAGTAAACTTTATAAATGGAATAGAAGTATTGAAAGTTCAAACGATATAGATTATATAGATGAGATTAAAATGCAATTTCTAGAAGCTGATAAGATCAGACCAAATCCTATGATTAAAATGCACCCGGATCACATGTACTCTTCGAAGTCCATCAGTACGCGAAGTATCACCGATAGTATATTGGAATTAAATGGTAGTAACCAAATAAAAAGCATGGAGATTCCTAATTATTATTAGGGTTGTTTTTTGGTTAAATCTGAATGTTTCACTATATAAAATGAAAAAAATTATATAAATTTAACTAACGAAATCACATAATAATTTTTTTATTTTATCGAGTTCTAAAGCTAATTGTAATATAGATTAGCTATAAACATGTGATTTTCAGACCAAGGACTGGTAAAAATCTAAATTCATATAAATAATATCAAATTATCCGAAGTTTATGATTTTTTTTTAAGAAGAGAAGGCATCATTTTTAATTCGACTTTTTGGGATAGTAAATAAACGGGTTGAACAGTTTTTTTTTTGACAATTTTGTATTGTTTTAAAACTTTTTAAAACATGGACATCTGATACTGAAACCGAAAATATTCATCTGATTTATGGATGGGCAAAATTTTTTTATATCCTTAAATATTCTTACATATTCTTGCATAATTTTACATATTGTTGTTACTCATCATATGTTTATAATATATATATATATATATTTGAATGAAAATTGTATTTTTTAGCAAGTACGTACATACATGCTTCGTAACAAAGGCTTATAACAAATTGATTTTTTTGAATACTTGAATTTCTGAATTTGGCATAGTGCTTACCAAACATGGCGT